>OW386292.2:70847996-71023039 GCA_936432065.2 Rutpela maculata | reverse complement strand
CGCGGGGGGCGGGAAATCGAATGATTTCTGTGCAAAAGACAAAGACAAAGATTCCAGTAGGGTCTACAGCCTACGTCACCTCTAGACACTGTCTGTCTCTTTCATTCGATTTCCCGCCCCCCGCGTCTCTTTCGTCCTAAAGCTGCTGATCGAGGTAACCGTACCGTTTATTGACCGTGGGCCTGTCCAAGACGCTGTCCCTTTCTTTTGTTTGTAGTCATTGAACTATATCTAACGAACTGGAACGGCAACGCTCATTTAAAGTTGCATGGCAGGCGCCGTAGCCGAGAGAGACAGACTATGGTAAGGATCTCCACATCTTTATCTGTTACGTGCGTTGTTATGAGTGGTTTGTTTATGTGTGTTTTAAATGGGGCCTTTGAATAAGGCCAACCGTTTAATAGATTTTGTGTGTATTAGACAAGGATGGGGATCCTTACTTACCGCGGGTTGCATAAGTTAACGAGACTACGCGATTTACACAAGGCGTTGCCCTTCCAGTTCGTTAGATATAGTTCAATGCATGGAGGTAGAATATAAATGAGTAGCCATAAAGCTTATATCCTACAATGAGAAACGGCCGCAGAAGGCGTGGCTTGTGATCATACATGCAGGCCTGTAGCTAGAAAGCGCTTTAAGGGCGGGCAAACAATTTTTCAGGGGGGGGGGGGGGCGGGGCGTAAAAAAATTTTTGATGAGCGAGGGGGAGAAATTCAAAAAAAATATTTTTAGTCTGAAAAATTTTTGATGAGCGGGGGGGGGGGGAAAGTCCAAAAAATATATTTTTGGTCCGAAAAATTAACCCAATATCTTTCGAAATATTGGGAAGGCAGTTGAAAGTGCCCCCCCCTAGCTACAGGCCTGTGATCATACTGTCATGAACGGCTCGCCAGGTCCTGATTTAAAAAATGGCCAGTCCTCCCGGAGAATTTAGTGAACTATTCTGGCTCAGAGAGCGATGCATCCTGCTACAGTCTCGGAAGGAGAACGCCGACCAGAAACGCAGTGAAAAGAGCGAGAGAGCAGGGAACCAGAACGTCGAACGACAGTGGCTCTGACAGCCAAAATAGCATCAAAGCGGCGCCGACGCGCTTGACGCCTCTGACGCCCCCAAAACCAGTGACGCTTCGGAAGCAACAAAACAAAATGGAAGATCTCCCCAGAACGGACATAGCAACACTTTTTAAATTGCAGCCAAAAAAGCGAAGATTGACTGATGAGGGAGACCCATCATTTACCCACCCGGGGACGTCAAGGCAAACTATAATGCCACCACCGACGGCGCCAATTAAAACATCAAATCGACATGAGGGTAGAGTCATTGTCGATCAGGACATGGAGGTGGTGCCGCCACAGCCAGTTGTCGAACCGGAGCAGGAAATGGCCGTACTCCCCCAGCCCGCTAACAAGAAACCGCCGCCAATAGTGATCCACGGTAGGCTGAATGATCACAAACGGATCAACACATTCCTAAAGAGCAGGCTGCGTGGGGACTACACCTGGAAACATTCGGCAAATTCAACAATGCTCCAATTGACCAACAAAGGCGACTGGACTACAATGAACGACTATTTCAAAGAGGGGAAGGTGGAATACCACACATACACCCCAAAGGATGAAAAGTCCCACGCCTTTGTTCTTCGGGGTGTATACCACGACGTGGACGTAAAGGAACTCAAAGAAGAACTAGAACAGGTGCATAAAATCGCCGTCCGAGATGTGTACACAATGAGGGGAACACGCTTCCCCTTGTACATGATAATTATGTCAAACGAGGTCACGCTGAAGGAGTTGCAGTCACGGGTCCGTTGCCTTGACCATACTTCCGTTAAGTGGGAACGGCAAATAAATTCAAAAGGCATAATCCAATGCCACAGATGCCAACAGTGGGGGCACGCGACTTCGAATTGCCACGCAACCCCTCGCTGCGTCAAATGCACCGGCTCCCACTTAACGAAGGCATGCGTCAAGTCAAAGGACGAACCGGCAAAATGCTGCAACTGCGACGAAGCGCACACTGCCAACAGCGTGACATGTATCGTGTACAGGAGGCGCATGCAGAAAATAGACCAGCGGACGGCGAGGATTCCACCACCCCCGCAAATGAAGTACGTGGCGGCGCCACCGCCGAAAACTAACGCGTGGACACAACGCGTCCAAAATCAGACGCAACGACAAGAGCCCCAACAGAAAAGACCGGCAGTAAGAAATCCAGAGAGGTCACCTCCACCAACAAGCCAGCGAAGCCAACCATTAAGCTCATTGGAATCGGGAATGGCCCAGCTCCAAAATTTGCACCAAACAACGAAGAGACTGGCCTCTTTGGTAAATTTAGATGTGATAATGGCACGGATGACAGAACTCTGCGAAGAGCTCGAGAAGTGTACCTCCTCCCTGGGGAAATTCCAGGTAGTGGTTTCCTTCTTCCAAGGTCTTCCTGACGATGCCTTTTAGATTGAAACTCTCTTCCTGGAACGCCAACGGTATTGATAACAAAATTCATTTTTTAATAAATTACTTAATGAGGCACAAAATTGATATTATGCTTCTGAATGAGACGAAACTCAACCGACGAGACAAGCTACGCGTTCGAGGGTATACGACAAACAGAAAAGATAGGGCAGACATTAACTGGGGCGGCGGTGTGGCCGTGCTCATAAAGTCTGATATTGCACACACACATCGTACTCTGCGGAACACTTCCGTGGAGAACGTGTGTGTGACGCTAGATGGCGGCATGAGCATTGTCGCCGCGTATAACCGACCCTTGAACGGGTTCACGGCGGGTTGTCTCGAGAATTTGCTGAACGCTAGCCCGCGCTGTTTTCTCATAGGCGACCTTAACGCGCGACATTACGCATGGAACTGCCATCGAAACAACGCGAACGGCAACACTCTGTACGATTACGTAAGTAATCGTAATGTCGTGTTGCAGTATCCGGACGATCCTACACATTTCCCTCGACATTGTGGTCAATTGATTGTTGATACGGTTGTTGTTGTCAGTACTGTAATCGGACAGCAGATACATGCCTGGTTCGAACCCTACGGACCGCAATTGGTAAAGGTAAGTAAAAATGAATTTAATAACTTACACATCACATTATAATTTGCAGGCAACCCTTGTGGGAAAAAGTTGGAGTGATGGTAAACAATATTAGATATGTTAATGTAAATAAAATTACGGATGGCCAACAAACAAATTCATTAGGACAAAACTTATTTATGCATTAATTATTTTATTTTTATCAAGTAGATTACTAACTAGTATGTAGTTTTATATGTTCCTATTACTAAAAACCTGTGGGGGGATTACCAAATATAACCTGAAAAAGGGTCATTCGTCTGAGACATTAGGAAGTCATTTTCACGTTTCATTTACGTCATCTAACTCGTCATTTCTCGTCACTCCTGACCATTTTTTCACGTCATTTTCACGTGCCTTTGCTACCTGGGATGTTAGTTGACATTATACATTGACACTACCATATATCAAGCCAATAGAGTAATGAATGAGATGACGGTTTCACATTTCAAGCAAATATAATATAATATAATCTAAAATACAATCTAAAACAAATAGAAAATGGTTTCAACATATCTTTTGAGTACCTGTTTTAACCTATGAAAAGTGATTCCAAAACATTTCTTCTTATCGATACTACTTTGATTTGTACAGCTACTTGGCGGACACGAAATCATATGTTATGGCGAAAAGCACTATTTTCTATCAAAAACATTTATTTTATAATAATATTAAACCAAGATACATGTCGCGTTTTGTTGACGTTTCGATCATACTAAAATGAGGAATGTGCTGCCACATTTTGCTTCTTATGGCGACTTCTTATTTATTCAACCTCCTTGAGTTCAATCCCTAATAGCACACGATGTCCGCCGGACGTCCGTTTTATGTCCATTTAATGTACTGACGTCCGTGGACATAAACTCTGGACGTCTACCGGACGTTTATTACGGAATGGACGTTACGGAATGGACGTTACGGAATGGACGTCCTCTGAATGTCCATTTTATGTACGGGAAGTATGTACATTTTATGTCCATATAGGGACAGGAGATGGACGTCCTTTTCGTATCCGTTGATTTAAATATTATATTTTTGCAATAAATGATAATATCTCCATACCACTTTCTCTCCAACACGTTTCCGAAATATGTATACATACCAGCGAATAGCACACTGAACGTCCAACATATATGTGCCGCAACGGACGTCTTTCGGCAAGTACACACATTTTAGGTCCCTATAGAGACAGCAGCAGGACGTCTATTTATATATTAACAAAAAAATGTTAACAAAACTGGTTTTTCAATTTTACAATGTTTTTGTTTACATTTGACCGTTATTTCTGTAAAATTTGTAGTTTATTTTTGTAGCAATTTATCATTAATAATTTAATTTTAATATTTTTGTAAATTATTAATGATATTATTTGATACTAAACATTTATTAAAGTCAAATACTTTCTACATTTGAAATGAATAGTTATATTAGTCAACTGTACAGTATTTAAGTAAATACTAATAAAAGCTAGGTTAGTGGCCGAGTGAAAGAACATCGAGTTACAAAGGACGAGGTCGACGGTTCGATCCCTGCTCATTCCGGTTTTTTTTCTAAATTATTGAAATGTACAAATATTGTCCAATGATCTGCTGGAGTGACATTATTACTGAACGTGTAAGGTGCCCTTTAGGCAAGTTTGGTAGAGTATAAGGTTCTCCCGTATTCAGCTTTTAGGCGAGAAGTGAGTGCGGGGATGAAAAGTCAGACTATCCTTGTTTTTCGAACGCGCAGTAGCGGTGCAATTATCTCTTTCTAGAAGGATGGTCCGTACTGGCCCGAAATATGGCCAGAAGAATACCATGACCTTTAGTGTCATATTCTACAACTTATCCTGATTACCACCATGCAAAACGGTGACTCAAAATATGAGGTAATTACTCCCCACCTCAGGCGCGGCTCATTGCGAGCTCGTTCCAGTTACGAGATCTTTACTTAATTATTAACATTACACAAATTCTTACAATATTTTAAATCAGGCTCTGCATCTGGTGTGATTTCACACCAGCTGCTCATTGGCTAATGACATTTTTTGGTGGGGCTAACCCAAGATTTGTAAAAGAGACAGGTTGCCTGGTAACTCAGGAGCCAATAAAATTCTTGCGCGGGAGTGACGTGTCCAGAGGACCTTTTAAAATTAACATGCACAGCAAATGACCTACTTAAAATATGAATATCCAAAATAATATTTTCAATAACTGTGTAAGCAGAAATAAAAGATATTAAACAAAGTACGACGAGATCAACGAGGTTAGGGATACGCTGGTCGGCTGTTGTATCTTTTACCTCTGTGACGTGAGTTGTAGAAGCGGGTCCTCTGGATGACGCGCAATATGGCGCTCCTAGTTACCAGGCAACCTGTCCTCTACAGACCTTGGGGCTAACCCCCCCGGCATAATCCTGAATCCGCCACTGGTGGGGGGTAATTATCCTCGCATTGTGAGTCACTGTTCTGCATACCTGGTAACGACGATAAGTAGAATGTAACACTTCAGATCATAGTATACGTCAAACCATATTTCGGGCCAATACGGACGGTTCTTCTAGAGTGAGATAACTGCGCCGCTACTGCTCGTTCAGAGAACAAGGATAGTCTGACTTTTGACCCCCGCACTGACTTCTTCGACTAAAAGCTCCATATTAAGGATCCTCATACTCTATAAATCTTGTGTTAGACAGGCAAATTCTACAATAAAATGTCCGAATATTTCATAGTTCCCGGAAACAAACGTGTCGGCGGCGCATGCGCATAACTTTGATGAAAATGACTATTCCTGAAAATTATCCACTGTACTGTGCACTGTGGTTCCTTGAAGATTTACGAACGCAGCTGATCTGTCCCATGTCCCATGTCTGAAATTAGGCATGCGCATTTTCAAACTAGATCTAGTTTGTTGGTTTAACTATTTTTGCGTTTTGTTTTCTTCTGTTTGTTTTCGTTTAATTCTTTGTGTAAGGTATGTCATTTGAAATTTTTGTTAAATTATTATTGGGCTTAAAATAAATTAACTTTACTTTGTTTGTAATATATTTTAAACTGTAGATATAAAAACCGGTAATTTTAACCTCATTTACTGCATGTGCCATTTTTAAATAAAAAAATGACATTTATTTACGTATAATTCCTAATTTTATACCAAAATTATGTAATGGGATGAAATAATTCGTTGAAAAATCAATACTTTATACATGTTTATGCTTTTCTAGATGGACGTATGGAAAATAATTTGACTCTTGATTTCATTTTTAGCCTTCTGTTTTGTTTGATCCACATATTTTTCGTTGTTTCAGAATGTTTGGCTCACAGTTAGGAAGTTTTCCAGTAAGTGTTTCATAATGTTTTCTATTTGAACTATTTATTTGCAATGGAAATGAGTTCATATATTTATTTTCTAGTTTGCCTCCAGCAGAAACTTCAGCGAAGAAGAATCTGGTCTAAGTGACAGAAACATGGATTTGAATAATGGGGCAGGTGACAGCAATCACTTCCAGTTTGATAAAACCAAATTAATTGTGAATTACATACCACAGTTTGCTACTGAAGATGACCTAGCTCAAATTTTTGCTCCTATTGGTCGAGTGGAAAGCATAAAAATCATGAGAGATTTTAAAACTGGATATAGCTTTGGATTCGGTTTTGTGAAATACTCTACGCCTGATGATGCGGCAAAAGCTATTGAAGTATTAAATGGATTCAATTTTAGGTACTTATTTACTTAATATTTTCATTAATATTATTAAGTATCTTAATTATGAAGCCATTGGCCTTACTTATCTGTCAGTAGGTACTCCTAACCAGTGTTGCCAGCATTGCATTTTTTTTCCAGGCTAAATCCTAGTATAAATTATGGATCGACTGATACTGATATATCATTATCGGCAAGATTGACGATTAACGTATCATAAGAAATTTGATAATATTTGTTGCCGATATGTTTAAATAAGGCAGCCATTATGCAATATGCATATATCATTTATTCCTCTGAAATTAAAGTACAAAACAGGAGATAAACATAAAAGTAAACTGTGAAGACAATGCGTAACAAAATAAATTTCTGCACACATCCAGATGAATAATTTTAAACTATAACGATATAAATGTTTTTAAAACATGGCATGAAATATGAAAACTAATAATCAGATTTTAGTTTTGGTAAATTGTGGTGACGGAAAATTAGACTTTCAGTTCTATCAGGACTAAGTCTGCTACGATGTGGTTCACATATATTTTCAGCTTCTGAAAATACCTGGTCACTGTAAATGCTTACTGCCGGTGCTGACAAGAAAGTTTTCACCTGTACATATAAGTTTGGAAATATTTGCCTGTTTTTATCCCACCATATAAAAGGGTTTGATAATTGTTGAGAACACCGATTTCTGGAACTTCTCCATTTTTTTTTACATAGATGTGTACATTAAGGGGTAGTTTTTCAAAATAAACACAACATTTCAACTATCAGAAATGATTACTATAACGTCTGTGAACACATCTATGCAAAAAAAATTGGAGAAATTCCAGAAGTCGGTGTAGTCCAGTCAACGAAAGAGTTATAGAGAACATTGAGGAGGGGAGAATATTCCTCTTCAGGAATGTGTTGGGGGTAGTTAGGAGGTAAACATACTAAAAGTCCCTGCCCCTAGCTCCGCCGCTTCAGGGGGGGAGGGGGGTGGAAACTTTCCTTTTTTCGATTCTTCGCTTGGAACTCGGAAACCATGCGTCACATGGAAAAAGGTAATCTGTGCAAAATTAAACAATTAAATTTCCTACAAGAATGTCTATAATCATTTTCTTCTTATGTGTTATAGTTTCCGAGATATTCGCCAGTGAAAATCGATAATTAATAAAAAAAAATCAATTATATACCTTGAATATTTCTGTCAAAGCGGTTTACCGTGGTCTGCTAATAAATCACAGTCACAAAACAATCTTTATTTTACAACGCTCGACGTATTTACTAACGTAATATTTTGTCGAAATCTATACATTTCCTTGAATATACAGAGTGACTCACTTAAAATGAAGGTACCATTATAACTTTTTCGTTTTATTTCCGATTTGAATCAAATTTTACTCAAGTATAGAACAAATTAGGATCTACTTATGACCAAAATATCATTCACCTGCTATAAAAGCAAAACCACTTGCGGAAAAAGATTAAAAATCATATTGATGGGTCTTGACGAATTTCACGTAGCCACCACAAATTGTGGAAATTGAGGATCCCCTTTGCCAGATGAGCTTATGTATGAGAAATCCCCCATCAATAACCAAATAAAATTTTGTTGTATGTACGTTTGTGGCGCCGATCGGGTGCATTTTTTAGAATTTTTAACATTCAAAATGTTTTTATTTTTTTCAGTATATTTTGGTACCGCAGGTAGTTTTGCCTTTGTAGCAGCCGAATGTTTTTCTGGCCATAAGTAGAGTCTAATTTGTTCTATACTTGAGTAAAATTTGATTCAAATCGGAAACAAAATGAAAAAGTTATAATGGTATCTTCATTTTAAGTGAGTCACACTATATATTTAAGGAAATGTATAGATTTCAACAATATATTACGTTAGTAAATACGTCGAGTGTAAAATAAAGATTGTTTTGTTACCTCCGATTAAAGAACTTATATCTAGATACATAATGGCATTGATTTATTTGTCGCTGAAAGACTCACAATCTAAGGCACTTCTTCCCATAAGTTGCTGATTGGCCCATCGGCGTATTCGCGGCCACTCGTGCACGATCGGCTTCAGTTCGATTATCATAATCTCAGTTGACAGTTCGGCCATTAATGTCAATAAATGTTTTTCGTGTTCTCCGACCAAAAACTGGTGAAAAAGTAATTTTATTTTAAGTTGTTATTTGCTTAATACCTAAATAATATTCTCTATTCATATTTACACAGTTTAGTGACAATATATTTTGTGCAAATAAATAGTGAAGTGCTGTGCCGTTTGCAGAAAGCAGTTTAGAAAAGAAGAAAATCGATCGTTCCATAGTCGTAACATGATGAATTTCAGTTTACATTTATAAAGTAAATGGCAATTAAATTTTAATATCCTTTCAATACATATTTATCTTACCGTTTTATCTTACTGCAATATCGTATGCCTACATCACGTTATATAAAGAGCCGGTAATGCAGGAATTGCAATAATTCATTTTAATGAAAATATTTACCATTCTACACATTTTCTACACACACAACGCCACTGTTGCCTATGGGATGTGATGTTCATCTATCCATTTTAATGGACATATAATGTAGAATAGAATAGAATAGAATAGAAAAATGTTTATTGTGTAAAATATATATGTATAAAAGAATACAACATACAAACACAAATGGTGGTGTTCGTAAAGACGTTCTTCCACACCACCTTACAAAAAACAAATTAACAAGCAGTTTAATAGAATACAAAAAGTCCACAAATTTGACGGCACCTTAGTATATAACACAATTTTTAGAACAACCTTAATATATATTAATTAATCACAATTCCTGCTCTTGTAAAAGCTGCCTTTTATAATGTATTTTAAAGTTTTTAATTGATCTACCTTGTATTGTATCAAAATATATCGAGTTGTTTAACATCTCCACTGCTAAATAGGCGAAACAATTTTCAAACTTTGCTGTTTTGTGTTGTGGTATTGTATATCTCACTGGTTCCCTAAGCTGTAGGTTATGTATTTGTCTCCTAGATATTAGGTAATTATATAGATATTTAGGTTCCCCGCCAGACAAGATTTTAAATAGGTAAACTCCAAACATTAATCTGTGTCGATACTCCACTTTTGAGATACCTCTATTTATGTAGAGGGGGGTGATATGATCATATTTCCCGATATTGAAAGCAAATCGCAAACAAGAATTTTGAGCTAGCTGCAACTTATTTCTGTACTCTAGTGTAAGGAAACTATAATAAACAGTGATACAATAATCAAATTGAGTAAACACCAGACATTCAACTAAATTAAATTTAGTTTTCTCATCTAATATAAATTTAAACTTATATAGTGATTTTAGCTTCATGTACAGACCTCTTAATTTATTATTTACATGAATCTCAAATTTAAGTTCCGCATCAATAGCTACGCCCAGATCTTTCGCCCATTCCTTTTGGGGTACCTCTACATCTTTGATATTGATAGTTGTGAAATTATATTGGTGAAATTTACTAATTAAATGTTTTGTTCCTAAGATCAGAAAGCAACTCTTATTCGCATTTAATATAAGGCCATGGTCCTTTGACCAATCAGCTATCCTGTCTAGATCTAAATTTACTTTATGTAATGCCGAACTTGCATCACGAGGATCAAATGATTTAAGCAGTTGTGTGTCATCTGCGTATAGATGAATATTACAATATTTAATAACCTCGGTTAAATTTGCGCTGTATATGCTAAATAGAATAGGTCCTAAGATGCTGCCTTGGGCGACACCATGTTTTATGTTTGCTGGATTTGATCTAATGCCATCTATTTCTACTACTTGCGTTCTACCCTTTAAATAATTTCTAAACCACTGACATGCCAACTCCGAGAGGCCATAGTACCGTAATTTATTAATTAGTAACTCCTGGTTCAATAGGTCAAATGCTTTACTATAGTCTAGTAAAACTAAGCAAGATACTTTTGATTCATCAATACCTTGAGTTATATCTGTTGTTACTTTATGCATTGCTGTGGTGGTGCTGAAATTAGCTCTGAACCCTGATTGCACATTTGGTAGTATGCTATTTGTATTGACAAATTCTAAGAACATTTCACGCACTAAAATTTCACACATTTTGGAAAATATGGGTAGGATGTTAATTGGTCGCAGGTCATTGAGCGTTTGTGCATTTGAGGTTTTAGGAATCGGCTTTACTATCGAAGTTTTCCAGATATTTGGGTATTCCCCATACTCTAGTGACAGATTTATTATGTCTTTTATCACATTCTCAATATATGGCATACTCCATTCAATCATTGCATAGCCGATATTATCGTTACCCATAGCTTTTGACTTTAGCTTTTTAAAAGCTTTCCGTATATCCTCTGCTGACACCGGTCTAAATGTGAACTCGATATTTGGGTTAAATCTAGCGGTTTCATAATAGTTTAACACGGCCTCTTCAATTGGTGTAGCCATATGGCTTACACTAATGAAATGTTCATTTATTTGGGTAACATTTTTTAACTGACTTGGTATTTCTTCATTAATTTTAGTATTTATACCCCACTGTTTGAATTTAGCCCACAACGTTTTTGCATCCTTGTTATTTCTTTTAATTTCGAGCTTCATGTAAGTTTCTTTCTCAGTTTTAATGGCAAACGACAGATAATTTTTCAAATCAAGATATAGATTTTTATCAACTGGATTATGAGTTCTCTTAAATTTATTAAAAGCTTTCTTTTTTAACTTTATAATTTCTTTGATGGTATCAGTTATGTAAGGCTTATATGGGCGTTTCAGTATTACGTTCTTCACAGGGGCGTGTGTATCAAATATATTAATTAGTATCCCATTTAACTTTTCAATCCTAGCGTTAATGTCTTGTGTTTCCGACAGAAGTTGCCAATTTATTTGCTGCATGTCAAAATTAAAACTATCAATATCAAAATCCCTAAAATTTCTGTAGCAAAGTGATTTATGCGTTTGCTTAGGTGCATCCAGTTTTATGTTACAGTATGTAAGCCTATGATCAGTGATATTATACATTTCACAAGTACCTGTTTCTAGAATGTTTAGCTTTGCATCTACGCATATAATATCTAATAAGCTCGAAGATGTTCTGGTCACCCTTGTTGGATCCACGATTACTTGTGTCATGTCGAACGTTTCTAGCATATTTCTAACAAAAGCTACCTCTCTATCATCATTAAAAAAATTTACATTCAGGTCACCTAAGACGATAGTATAATCAAATTGTATTGCAAGGGTAGACAGTACATCTTCTACACATTTCAACTTGTGGTAGGCTACATGAGGTGGTTTGTATACAATTCCCATTAATATATTATTTTTCTTAAAACTAATACCTAACCACAGCTGCTCTACATCATTATCACTATCTGAGACTAAAAAAGTAACATCTAATACCTTAACACTAATAGTAGTGGCTACAAAAGCTGCAACTCCACCCCCTCTTGACATTCTATCTTTCCTGAACAGTGCGTAACCCGGAATCTGTAATAGTTCACTAGGATAGTCAGGTGGCAGCCACGTTTCGCTTAGGCACAGCACTTGGAAGTTGTTTTCCTGGATTACATCTTTTACTTCCACAGAGGATGGAATTAGAGAACGGATATTTACCTGCGCAATTGATAAATAGTCTTTTGGTCTCTTTGGTGTACTAACTGCACTTTTATCCTCTTCTGTGTTTGTTTGAACTTTGACCTCTAATTGCTATATAAAGATGTCTGACTTAAATTCTTCCAGTTTCTGTTTGAATACATGACATCTGTGGTCCCATGCTGCATGGTTTGTGTCTATATTTGGATTCAACTTTTTATAGTTCTCACAGTTTATGCACTTTAGAGTTGTAGCCTTACAATCCTTCACATTATGCTTTTCAGAGCATCGTGGGCAAATAATGTCTTTGGTGCAATATGCCGAGATATGATGAAAGCCACAGCATTTGAAACATCTTTTTAAATCCAAACCCTCAAAGACAGCACAATGGTCATATCCTATGAATAAATAACCTCTTTCCATAGTTTTTCTGTATGTTTTTAAGTCTACTTGTAGTACACATTGGAATATTGTCGTTTTAATGTGACTATGTTAGGAGCAAACAAGGTATATAGTGAAAAGACAGCCTGTTATGTATCTAGATATAAGTTCTTTAATCGGAGTTTGTGACTGTGATTTATTAGCAGACCACGGTAAACCGCTTTGATAGAAATATTCAAGGTACATAATTGATTTTTTTTTATTAATTATCGGTTTTCGCTGGCGAATATCTCGTAAACCATAACACATAGGAAGAAAATGAATGGAGACATTCTTGTAAGAAGTTTAATTGTTTAATTTTGCATAGATTACTTGTTACGTGTGATGCATTTTTTCCGAGTTCCAAGTGAAGAATCGAAAAAAGGAACCTTTCCACCACCCTCTCCCCTTGAAGCGGGGGTTAGGGGCGGGGACTTTTAGTATGTTTACCTCCTAACGACCCCCCAACATATTCCTGAAGAGGAAAATTCTCCCCTCCTCAATGTTCTCTACAATCCCCTTTTGGGCATTTATTGATTGGATTAGTGTTCTGAACAATTATCAAGGGTTTTCTGTTCGACAAATAATTGAAAGTATCATATAATCCTTTATTAAAAATATTTGACAATGATTTCTGACAGCTTTCCTTTGAATCCTTTGGTGGCCCTTGATGGCTGGAACGGGTCCCTGCAATATCTTCATAAGATGCCCAAAATAATTTGTGGGCTGGTTCTACTCATTTTCACGGGTGATGGACTGACACCTTCAACAATTTGAGCTAATGGCATTTCATCATCGCTTGAATATGAATCGTGATCTACCTCAAAAATGTTTGGTTCAAGTTAATCACCCACAATTAGGTATTTCAGCGTGGCAGGCATATGCTTTATAATTTTCAACCGAGCATTAGTATGAAGTAGGACGTGCAAACACTTATACATATGTATTTGCAATATGTCAATAGTATCGGTATCGGCAATTGATATATCAGTATTGCAAAAAAATCTATATCGGTCGATCCCTATTATAAATTACGGCTAGATTGAAGAAAAACGAGCAAAAATTTAAAAAAATCTAAAATTTTTTAGAACGCATATTTGATTTTCAGTCTGGCTCTGATTATGTGATTCTGAATGCCTTGAGAGTGATGGATGACGACGTCTAGGAATTAAATATGAAATAACACGTATTTGCTGAGTAGTGTGACAGAAATACATGTCTTTAGTATGTCGAAGCCAGTGTATACGGCTCTGACTACCTGATATGACAGTGCCCTCTACATGTTCTCTTCTCCATTTGAAAGAAATACATATAGTTTTTTATTTAAACTTGTTAAATGTCAATAATTAGGAGGTTTCCTATTTTAGAAGTATCATGTTCATTCATCCTCATTTAGTAGTCTTTCAGTTAACTAGTCAAACAAAAAAAAATCATCTCGATATCTGAAAAACTCACGAACTTATTTAATATATTATTTGAATACTTCGCGCTAGACTGTACACAACTCGCTGTTATTTTAGGCATAACTACTTCTTTAAATGATTAAAACGTAAAACAAGTCCAACTACAAAAATATCTTACGCTGTGTCCGGTAAGAATAACTAGTACAGTAAGTGAAGCTTTTAAATCCCAGCCCGAAAACGATGTAATGAATTTCCAAATTTTCTTCAACGTGCTTCATAAAGTATGTAGATATGAATCTATATTGTCATTTTTCTTGCTTTTTGGCTTGGGGGTTGTCGCGAAAAAAAGCAAAAAATATATATAATCTGATAGAGAATCAAATTATAAGAAAGAAAGGTCTTATACACTTTTTTGCTAAAATGCATATTTTACTTCCACATCCAGTGGAAGTATAGTAACGACAAAAAAATTTAAAAAAATTTTTATTGTTCAAATAGGCTTAAAATGTCATGAAACGCCGAGATTTTAAGTTTGAGCGAAAAAAAAATTTCTGTCTGTCGGTCTGTCTGTCTGTAACTTTTTTTTGTGCGCACGTTTACTCTGGAACCGTTTGAGATCTTGACTTGAAATTTGGTACACATATGTACTTTAACGAGATCTAGAACTAGATTATATTTTCATCTTGTTCCGTCGAAGGGTTGGGGGGTAAATTGGGGTAAATTTGGGGTAAATGGGTAAATCAAGCAGGTAAGAGTCCATAAAATTGGTATTTAGTATATACAAGAAAAGCTGGTCTCAAAAACATGTTTGGCATTAGCCACCCCCCATTACCAACCCCCTTATTAAAGGGGGTGAAAAAAAATTATGATTTAGTGTATGTACAAGAACCAGAAAGCTCAAAACATTTTTTTACTTCATCCACCCCCACTACCACCCCCCTATCACAACCCCCACCCCACTACCGATGTGGGGTATCGTTTTATGAGTTTTTGGGGTAGAGGATTTCAAATATTACATTATTAAAGTTCCATAAACAATTATTTCCACATACAAAGTTTTTTCGTTGTGAGTGACTTGGATAGAGCATTGGATGTGGAAGTAGTGATTCCTTGGGCAGCGGTTTTTCGAGATATTGTGAACTGAAAATTGCAATTTTCACCCCCTAAAATCAGTATTCTTAGACGTTTTTTTTTTAAATTACTCGAAAAATGTGGACTTTAATAAAAAAATGCAAGGGTACAAAATTACAGCTTTTATGAAAACAAATCGAATGGTTTTTTATTTTTTTTCTCTGATTAGTATTGGAAATATGGCATTTTCAAAATGACGCCAAAATGTCCAGGAGAAATATACGACGTTAAAATTTAAAATTACTCAAAATCTACACTATAAGAAAAATTGTAAAGTTGTAAAAATTAAAGGTATTGAAGTTTTCTTTCGATTGAGACGTATTACGACATTTTATAATGAAAACTAAAAAAGTTACAAACAAAAAAGTGGCGCATTTAAAAATTCATGCGCCATTTTTTTTTAAATCTTATTGCTCTAATTTCTTATTAATTCAATTTTTTTTAAAATCCTTCTAGATATTGTTAATGCATATTATTACTGTCATGCTCAAATTTTTTAGAATTTCTAAAATCATTATTTTTCATTCTGTACCCATTTTCAATAATGAAAATTTTCATAATTTTTTGAAAAAATTCAGGTTTTTGGAAATTGTTCAGAAAATATTTTTTTGTAAAAAATGGTAAGAGTACAAAAATGAAGCTTATAAAAAAAAAGAAAAGTTTGTTTTTTTTTATTTTCCTACGACAAACTGTTCCAGAGACATGGAGGTTTACAGATGGCACTTGAGCGCATACGCAAGAAAATTATGTATTTAAATTTGAAATATCTCAAAAACTAGAAGATTGATAAAAACATGATATAAGAATGAAATGAAGCTTGTAAAGAAAGAAGAGTTTCATTTTTTTTATATCATTTTTAATTTTTTAACTATCCCGTTTTGGTCGGATATTAGATCACTATCCGGTGCCCAGCCGAATAGTAATAAAGTGGCCGGATAGGCCGAATACCGGATAGTAACCGGATATCCGTTGCATCTCTAGTTTAGAATGTTGCGACGAAATTTTAAGTTTAAACAACAAAAATTTGTCTGTCTGTTTGTAACCTTTTTTGTGCGCACAATTACTCTGGTACTGTTTAAGATATTGACTTATGGTGTATCTCTGTACTATCTTATAGATACACCATAAGTCAATATCTTAAACAGTTCCAGAGTAATTGTGCACACAAAAAGGTTACAGACAGATACAGATTTTTGTTGTTTAAACTTAAAATTTCTTCGCAACATTTTAAACCTATTTATATAAGAAAAAATAAATAAAATTTTTCACTTTGACACCGTCTGCTAGGAAAATGCTACCGATTTTTTCGTCTGTCGATTCGTTATTTATTGTACCATAGATAGACGAATCGAAAGATGCAAAAATTATTTTGATGAATGATTTTTGCCACTTTGACAGGCGTCTGCCATACATATAGCCACGAAAAAAATCATCTGCCCGGGCGAGAATGTAATCTTGAGTTGTTGTATTTATCATTCCTTACATAATTTTTCTTGATAAATGTCGTTCATCAAAACCGGATGTGTCACTTTGACAGCGTCTGCTAGGGCGATGCTACCGATTTTTTCGTCTGCCGATTCGTTATTTATTGTACCATAGATAGACGAATCGAAAGACGCAAAAATTATTTTTGATCACTATAGTTCACCGAAACGTGACTTTTGCCACTTTGACAGGCGTCTGCCATACATATGGCTAAGAAAAAAATCGTCTGCCCGGGCGAGAATGTAATCTTGAGTTGTTGTATTTATCATTCCTTACATAATTTTTCTTGATAAATGTCGTTCATCAAAACCGGATGTGTCACTTTGACAGCGTCTGCTAGGGCGATGCTACCGATTTTTTCGTCTGCCAATTCGTTATTTATTAAACCATAAGTAGACAAATCGAAGGACGCGAAAATTATTTTTGAACAATATAGTTCACCGAAATGTGATTTTTTGCCATTTTAAGTTGCGTCTGCTATGATAATGCTACCAAAAAAATCGTCTGCCTAGGTAGAAATGCCGTCTAGACTAACTATATTAGTCACCCCTGCAAAAATTTTTCTTGAACAATATGGTTCACTAAAACCTAAAATCACCCCTTTTTGAATACATCCCCCAAGTTAGTGCTTCCACTTTGAAATGGCAGACGATCGGTTTTGACATACCCAAAGACCAAAGAATGGTCTGCCATCAGTGAAAATTTTGAATATTATCGTTCACCATAATGTTTGCCAGCTCTCCTACTATTGCTTTCACAGACAAACTGTAATTTAAGGGTGGTTTCTACCCTTAATATTTTCGTCTCATAAGTTTGGACCTCACAGTCATATTCAGCGACCTCAAAAACTTAAGCCTTTGAATTTTTATTAATTTATTCGTAAAATTATAAGAGTTATTAATTTTTCAACTTCTAGGGGTGGTTTCCACCCTTAAAAATAAAAAGCAGGTAATGCTAATGCGCAATATAAAGCATATTGCAAAAAAAATTAAGGAAATTCCTTTCATCGTTTTCGGACCGGGAATTTTACCATTTTTACTGCTTCGCTTACTGTACTAAACACTGAATAAACTAAACTTCTGGTGCCCGCGTCCGCCTGCTGTTGATGGAATCATGTACTGTGACGTCATCGAGTCTCAGCCCAGATGAGCGCTATGTTTTTTATTTATAGAGATAATAAAAAAAAATACAGATATTTTTTAGATTTTTACGACTATTTATTACGAGAAAATGAGAAAAATGGAAACTTCCTAATTACACATGTCACAGTGGCCGTATAAAATCCAAGCTGCGATTTCAGCACAAATAAACAAGCTAGATTTCGCAACGTGCTGCTAATGTGCTAAAAGCTAAAGCTGGTTAAAAACGCACAAACGGAATAGTGCTGACAACGCTGCTCCTAACAGTGTTTAGTGAAAAAATGTGTGTGGAAAAGACAGTTTAATCAAGATGTTTGCTTATCTGAGCTTTATTTAACTGGACAGTTTGTAATTTTAAATTGTTATAAAAAGTATTTTATATTTTCTATTTGTGAATTCTTCAGCCGATTCTTCATTTTCAATGCTCATCTAATTAGAACTATTAATTTTAGTACACGTAAATTAGATTTAAAAAGGACGAATAGTAAAAATCATTTATGAAATGTTTATATTTCGTATATGAACTCTCGATAGAGACAGGAATAAAGATCCGAAGAGTTCCCACCTGAGCGGTTAATGAAACATCCCGAATTTTGCGAGAAACCACCCCCAGCGGTGACTTAATTTTACTTACTAACCGCCGTTCGGACAAACAAATAGTATAGGGAGGAAAATATTTGTCATTAAATTCTACACAGAAACCTTCTATTGGCCTTTCAGCTAATCCCCACTCAATTCTTGCAAATAATGTTCAGAGTTGAGAGTAGTTTGGATTTTGGAGTGCCCAGCCAAAAAATAGTCAAACGGCGTTTTTCACAGCGAGGTATAAAATTTAATGTCACATACTTTTTCCTATACTCTTTTTTCATCTGAACGGCGGTGAAGTCAACGTTGGGGGAGGTTTTTCGCAAAATAAAGGACTTCATCCACCGCTTAGGTGGGAACTTCCTGTAGTCCAGTCAATAAACACTTTACACACTTCTTTCAGTGACGAATACCTATTTGAACAATAAAAATAAAATTGATATTGGTGTTCTACTTAATCTCAGTGGCACCACGTAAAAGTGAATTGTGCCATATTCGAGCAATATATTAATCAACTTGGTATTCGTGGTCGGCTCAGTCTGACTGCAACTTCTACATATCTAAATTATTAAATAACATTATCAAACTTCCATCCTAGGAGACGTAATCTTTTGTTTATGAATATATTTAGAATACTTAACTACATCAATAATGAAATTCTATCATTACCACTATTTATCTAAATTTATGTAAATTATATCTAAATTTGTTTCCTTACTAACTGTTTCTCTTGTGTATTAATTAATATAGTTTCAATTGAATTAGACTTATGTTTCGCTTTTTTTCAGAAACAAACGGTTAAAAGTGTCATATTCCCGACCACCCGGTACAGATATGAAGGACTCAAATCTTTACATTACTAATTTGCCAAAAGACGTAACAGAGCAAGATGTTGATAATTTATTTAAGGACTATGGAGAAATTGTTCAAAGAACTGTATTAAAGGATAAAATTACTGGTTTACCAAGAGGAGTGGCATTCGTCAGGTAAATATTATAATACGAAAATTGTCTGTCAAATATCATCTGGTAACAACAGTGGATTATTTTGTAATATAGCAGCAGGTTTCAATAGTGTTACAATCTGATATCAGAACATAGCTACTCATAACAGATACCATGTTAACAGCATGTTATTATGGACTATGCAGAGAAATGCGTCCTCACTGGCCCAATGGGTCATATTACATGAAACTGAGTTATAACTTTCGTGAGATATTTTTATTGACACTTAATGTTGCTGTCATTGCACCTTTATACATTCATTTTTTTTTTTTACTATATTCATGAGGAGACTGAACGTAATTTTTTTTTCCAGTTTGTGGGTGTTGACGTGCATCCTGTTTTGTTATATCTAGCATGAAATATAGGAAAAGAATAAATGTATTTCTTTGTACATGATATGAAAATTTAAGAATATTGTGTGCAAAGTATTGAATAACTGTTAGCTAGTAATGTAATTTTAGAATATTCGTGGTAAATAATTTACTGTTTAAAGGGGAGGAATCTTTTACACATGAATCACTTATGGCACATTTAAGTTAAATATTGCTCTGAACTGAAATGTTTAGGCCCATCGTTTACTCATAAAAGGAAGTTAGTCAGCATCTTACTAATGTTGAAATGTTTAATAGTGCTTTTCAATGACTGCACTCTATGAAACTGAGTTCACACTTTGGCAGTTTCTTGTTTCACTGGCAGAATTATTTTCATGCAGTACCTATGGACTAAGTGCAGATTTTGGACACGAGCTCTGGAAGCTCGTGTCATCGTGGAGTGTAATATGGCACTTGTGATTAATCTAGAAAGAATTTGAAAATTTACTATAATCGAAATTTTGGAAGAGTTCCTCGAATAGTATTGAAGATGAGATTTTAGTAACCGGCATAATGAAAGAAAAGGTTAGTGTACCAAAAATTTAGAATTTTATCGGTAATGTGGTCCAATGAGTCAGTGGCACTGTCACTAATGTCACTGCTGTAAAATTCGTGGAATGCATATGTACGATGTGCACTCAGTGCTGTTCACTGGAAAACATTATTAGTAGAGACGGTTTTTCTTCTGTTTTTTACTAAAACGGATTAAGCCTATGAGTTTGATTCCTTTTTAAATTAGATACTGCACATGACAAGCGCTCAGTAGCATTGCTGTGGACTTTCGGATTTATCTATTCTGTTCTCATTCCAATATAGTCTAGTAGTCCGGGAAATATCTTTGCACCCGTTGGGGAAAGTATTCTCAGTCGGTTTTTTTGCATAATCTTGTGGAAAATGGTCACCTGAAAACAAATCTGCATGTTGGTATGTCTAAAAATGGGTCAAAAATTGTTTAAACAATTTTTTTTAAACAAATTGCAAAAATTGTTTATTTTTCCCCAGACAAATTTTCTTCAGGTGTTTTGGACGATTTGAACAAAAAAGATTTCTTGCAACTTTTCTCTAAAGTTGATAGTTTTCGAGATATTAATTATTTAAAGTTCGAAAAAACACAAAAATGGCCATTTTCAACCCTGAAAAACAATATGAAAAACAAAAAATTTTAATGTTGCTAAGCCCTTAAATATTCTTTAAACACCCCTTAACAAAGTCCCTAAGCGTTTTAGGCTATTATGTTATTGCAACCCCTTGTTTTTTAATTGATAATTAAGCACGTGCATCATTATGGTCGGCCGCGACTCATAGTGAAATAAAGAAAAGACGATCGACTTGGAAGCTGACACGAATTTTTTGCCACGCTACATACGATTTTTATCCAGGTTCTCAGATAATTATCCACAGTGTGAATACTGAAATTTTTATTTTAGGAATACATTTCTGGCATTTTTTAAGTCTCTTGGTTGTGACAGATTATTTTTTAGAATTCACAGTCAAAAATCAAGAACTTTGGCAGTCATCTCGCAACTGAGTATCTTTCTGCTCAACCATATATTTTAGTCCAATTAAATAAGTCGGCAAATCAAAATTTTGAGGTAAATACTTGAATTTTTGATATAACTTACTTTGATGTATTAGAACACGATTAATGAAGGAATTTTTTTTCTGAACCCCCGGGGAGGGGTGAAAAAAAATAAAATAAAGTGTTTTTTCAAAATTACTCAAAATGTGTTAAAGCTAGTAAAAAAAGTTTCGAACAAAAATTGTAAAGCATGAAATTATATATAAAAATGATCTCTAGACTTTTTTTGGTATTACTAAAATTAACAGAGTTAGGCTGGTTAGAAATTAAGGGCTGATATGTACAACTTTAAAAAATCATAGCGTGCTGAAAAGTTAATGAATTTAAAAAAAAAATTTTCTATTTACTCAGAAAAATATAAACATTCGTTTCAGAGAAATGGATTTTTTTTAAATTGTTAATAAAAAAGTTATAAAAATTTTAATTTTTTTATTTTCAATTAAAACCACTTTGAACAGTGAAACGATTTTTTCTTTATACCATTCTGTTCATTATTTAATATATTGAACATTTGCTTTTGAAATTTTTTTTTACCCATCATTTTCGAGCTGGTATGAATTTATTTACCTGTTTAATTTTTTTCCAAACGTAAGACACTGCTCTTGTGACGTCACAATAACTGAAAAGAAATAAAGAATGCATACGACAAAGATAAAATTGTTTCGTAGTTGCTGCGTTGCCTACAAGACGCGCATGCGTCACATCTATAGGGCATCTGCACGTGACGTCACAGCTAACCTCAAAAATATGTGTTTCTTAAAATTTAAGAGTATTTCGCAGCTATTATTAAAATTTCTGCCTGGTTCCCGTATTTTCATCTAAAATCTAGTTCAGTGTAATGTTTATGAAGTTCTAAACACTTTGTACTAATAAAATAGGTCTCTTTTTGTAGGTTGGAAATCTAACCTGTAATTAGCAGTCTATTTCTATTAATCAAGAATATTGAAAAATTATTCATGTGAATTTTTAAATATTTGCTTGGAGCCAGTACCGACTCCAAGCTAAAAATGCGTACACAAACATTAAAAATGAGAATAAACTTGAAAAACTTAAAATTTAAGGTTATGTAGAAAAAGTGTAAAAGTTTCACACCCGCACATAAACAGTTGCAAAAGTTATAAACAAATGAAGATTGAAAATATAACGAGTTTCGTCTTTTGCAAATAACTCGAAAACTATTAATATTTAAGAAAATTGAAAGAACGATTCTTAAATAGGAATGAATTTCCAATAAAAAAGCCGAACTCCCGAAACTCTGTCTCTCGCGCTCTGCGCGGCGAACACTAAGCCGTTACGATGCTCTGAAATCGGCCGTAATAAGTAAAAATATTTTTTTATGTTATTAAATATTAATTTAAAAATTTTAAAATATTATGGTATTATTTAGACACTTAACGGAACAATATCCCGTTGAAAAAAAAATTGTTTCACCGATTTTTCATAAAATGAGCCTATTGTTAATTAACAAATTTTTTTACGTTTATATTTCAAGTCGGATAATTGTTAAACAAAAGCTACTAAAATTATTTCGCTTCATGGAGACCTTATAAAAATTCTTTTGCCATTTTATTATAAAATATTATGATTAAAAATTTAAAAAATTTCTTAAATTTTTTTTTAATTTATAATAATGTTTTTCTTTTTTTTATTATTTAAACAAATTATTAAGAAAAAAATGTATTCTTAAAATGTATTATTTGCAATTCTCTACAAGACGAAAAACAGAAAAATTTTTGTTGTTAATTTATTTGTTCATTTAATAAACAATTTGTTATTAACAATCGCCGAATGTTTTTAGATAGAAAAAAAAAAACAAAAACAACCATATACATAAACATGTAAAAAGAAAAATAAATTTAACATGTTTATGTATACGGTTGTTTTTATTATTTTTTTTTCTATCTAAAAAGAATATAAACACATTCGGCGATTGTTAATAACAAATTGTTTATTAATTAAAAAAATAAATTAACAACAAAATTTTTTTTCTTTCTTCCATCTTGTAGAGAATTGCAAATAATAAAGTTTAAGAATAAATTTTTTTCTTAATAATTTGTTTAAATAATGAAACAATGGAACAAAATATTATAAACAATTAAAAAAAAAATTTTAAAGAAGATTTTTTAATTTTTAATCAATATTTTTAGTCTATGTCCAAAAAAAGGAACTAAAACGTTAAAGGGTTTTTATTGTTTCTTATGTTCAATTGACCCCAAAATATGAGAAAACCGCTGAGTACTACCATTTAAAGAGGTGCGTTTTTGAGATCGAAGTAAAAAGGTCCACTTTTCACATTTTTGAGTTTTACTGGAAAAATATGCAGTTTTCCTATAAACACGTCAATAGAAAAGTTGTAGAGAATTAAATTTCCAATCGAAATGGTACCTTCAGAAATCAATTTTTTTTTTACAAAAATACGCTCAGAAAACAGAACAAAAAAAAAACGGAAAAATGCATTTTTTTTTAAATTTAAGCCAAACTTTAAATTTCGGGTACATTTAGGCATAGATATTCTGCATAAAAAAAGCTGATGTTTTACCCGTTAATAATCATTTTAACGGTAAAATGCCAGCTTTTTTATGCAGCAATGTCTATGCCTATTGAAAATTTAATTTTCAACAACTTTTCTATTGACGTGTTTATAGGAAAAATGCATATTTTTCGAGCAAGACTCAAAACAACAATAAGCTCATTTTATGAAAAATCGGTGAAACAGATATTGTTCCTTTAAGTGTCTAAATAATACCATAATTTTTTAAAATTTTTAAATTAATATTTAATAACATAAAAAATATTTTTACTTATTACGGCCAGTTTCAGAGCATCGTAACGGCTTAGTGTTCGCTGCGAAGAGCTCCATTTTCAACATTAAATTGAAATTATTAATAATAGACATAGAGTTTCGGGAGTTCGGACTTTTTTATTTGAAATTCATTCCTCTTTAAAAATCTTCCTTTGAATTTTCTTAAATGTTAATAGTTTTCGAGTTATTTGCAAAAAACGAAACTCGTTATTTTTTCAATCTTCATTTGTTTATAACTTTTGCAATTGTTTATATGCGGGTTTGAAACTTTTGCACATTTTTCTAGGTGTCATTCCGAATCCAATCACTCATATTTTCACGAGCTTTATTAAGCATTAACACGGCTTTGAACTTGTGAACTAGTCTATATATCTCAATGCAGCGGTGGTGTATGTTTTGGTGAACAGATGCTCCTAAAAATTGTTAACAAATTTGTTTTTAATAATTCTTATTTTAACTTTTCATAAGATTAATTTAATATAGAATGGATCATACATTTTGTTTTAAGAAAGAATTATTTTCTTCTAATTATTATTATCCATCCATCCAAAAAATGGTTCAATTATTTATTATTTAATTTATCCAATTTTATTTTTTAAACTGTTTATTTTTATTTAGATTAGGAATAGAATAATATCAATGATCTATTTTAATGGAAATGTATCGATCATTTTTTTTTAAATGTCATATTTTTTTCATTCAAAATTGAAATTAATGATCCAAAAAAAAATGTTGATTAATATATTTCTGTGTACACAATTTTTAAAATATGTCTACAGTTATAATAATTTTTATAATAATTTCTTATGGTCTTAAAAAATAATAAATTAAAATAATTGAAATTTTGTAATCTGAAAAAATAAGTAATGTAAATATTTGTAATTGTCAATTTTTTGAAATTAAGAAGTATAGTATATTATTCAACGAGCATATAATGATGGCTATTATTCACGAGGGTGAAGTTTAAGACACGAGCCGTAGGCGAGTGTCTTAAATCACCAGAGTGAATAGTAGCCATTATATGCGAGTAGAATACTATACTTTGTCCACGACAATTAAATATTTTTGATTAAATTATTTACTGAATAAATTTATAAGTCCCATTTATTTTTAACATTTTAATGTAAAATTATTGCAAATAACGTTGATGTTTAAGTTCAATTTGACTAGCCGTTCTTTTGACACATAACCACCTACTCAATAAAATTTAAAAACAAAATTGTATGATAAAAAAATTTTGTGGATAGTTCGGAAAAGTACACCAGTAGAACTGATTCTGAGAACGAATTAGCATTTTTAGCAATTCTCCAATGCATAAAAGATTTGTTTACTGAATTTCTGGCCATAGATGCATAGAGGGTGATTTCAGTAGCTTTGGTAGTGTCTGGCGGTTTCCATATATAGTTTCACTTTTTTTATTTTAGACAACTAACAAACTTAAATGAACGAGATAAATATGACGCACAAATTTTGACGTTTCAAATCAATAACAAAATTACGTTTTGACGCATTGTCATGGCTTACTTATAAACTACAGTTTGTAGGCGCGTATGTAAATGGTTCCAAAAACAATGTTGGAGACTTCCGCGTGTTGCTAATACATGATGCTTTGAAATAAACTTACTAATGTAATTTTTGAGTGTTCATTAAAGTACCTCTTCGGCATGTACCATTTGAGTGCTTCCTAGAGAGAAACAACACTTGTCTTTTGGTTGCTGCAATTTTGACATTTTAAATTTTTAGTAAAAAGTCACTAACGTCATTTCTTATAAACAACTGACTGTCCTCATTATTCACTAGTGAATAACGAAATCATTATTCACTGCAGGGAATAATGGATAGCATTATCCTTGAGGAAACACACACATAATGAGTACATTATTTAATAGTCGTGAACAAAAATTATTTCAATTGTTAATGTGGAAAAAAAATAATTTTCACTATTGCAAATATTCATTTTTGCAAATAATTTTTTACTTCTAAATTACGGATTAGTTTATTAATTTAATCGAAAATGCATAAAAAAAACATTTTTTGCAACCTTGGTTAAAAACGATGTTTCAAACAATTATTTCCAATACTCCAATAATTCGTCTGCAAAATTTTCTAGCAAAAAAAAAATTATATTGTGTACTTTATTTTTAATTTATATCAATAATGGCAAAGAAATAATTCTAAATTTAGTAGAAATCAGCAAGTATTGACAGTAATAATCATTTCTTTCATTACAATTCAAAGATTAATTTTAAAAATATTTAGATCATGAAAACAAAATTCCACGTGTCTAATACCTATAACCAAAATGTACATAAAACGAAGCGTGTATAAGTATGTAGATTTCGCAAAACAATCTTATTATACTTGACCACAATTAAAAATTTTGTTAACAATTTGTAGGAGCATTTATTCAATAAAACATTGAGATATCGGGCCTCTGCATCATGTAACCAACATAACCTTACATTTTAAGTTTTTTAAGTTTATTCTCATTTTTAATGTTTGTATACGCATTTTTAGCTTGGAGCCGGTATTGGTTCTAAGCAAGTATTTAAAAATTCGCGTAAATAATTTTTCAATATTGTTGATTAATAGAAATAGACTGCTAATTACAGGTTAGATTTCCAACCTACAAAAAGAGTCCTATTTTATTGGGACAAAGTATTTAGAACTTCATAAACATTACACTGAACTAGATTTTAGTTGAAAATACGGGAACCAGGCAGAAATTTTAATAATAGTTGCGTAATACTCTTAAATCTTAATCTTATTTTTGAGGTTAGTTTTGACATCACGCGCGGATGCGCTTACTGCCGTCATAAGGTGAAAAGCCGCATCTAGATATTTGTCATAAATGAGATTCTAATGATATATGAGCAATGAGCACCCAAGAGTTCTGCATTTAAAAATATTATTAAAAAATTATAAAGTACAAAAACATAAGTGGATAAAAAGCAGCTATGATTTTCTTAATTAATATTTACTAGTTGGGAAAAAAACAAACGCCTTTGTTACTTTCCTCGCCAACCGATAATTTACAGATGGGCTATTCTCCTTATGACTTATGACGGCAGTAGATGTGACGTATACGCATCTTGTAGGCAACGCAGCAGCTACGAAACCATTTTATCTTTGTCGTACGCATTCTTTATTTCTTTTCAGTTATCGTGACGTCACACGAACAGTGTCTTACGTTTGGAAAAAAATTAAACAGGTAAATAAATTCATACCTGCTCGAAAATGATGGGTAAAAAAAAATTTCAAAAGCAAATGTTCAATATATTGAATAATGAACAGAATGGTATAAAGAAAAAATCGTTTCACCGTTCAAAGTGGTTTTAATTGAAAATAAAAAAATTAAAATTTTTATAATTTTTTTATTAAGAATTTAAAAAAAAATCCCTTTCTCTGAAACGAATGTTCACATTTTTCTGAGTAAATAGAAAAAAAAAATTTTTAAATTCATTAACTTTTCAGCACGCTATGATTTTTTAAAGTTGTACATATCAGCCCTTAATTTCTAACCAGCCTAACTCCGTTAATTTTAGTAATACCAAAAAAAGTATAGAGATCATTTTTATATAAAATTTCATGCTTTACAATTTTTGTTTGAAACTTTTTTTACTAGCTTTAACACATTTTGAGTAATTTTGAAAAAACACTTTATTTTATTTTTTTTCACCCCTCCCCGGGGGTTCAGAAAAAAAATTCTTTCATTAATCGTGTTCTAATACATCAAAGTAAGTTATATCAAAAATTCAAGTATTTACCTCAAAATTTTGATTTGCCGACTTATTTAATTGGACTAATTTGGAAGAATGACTTATATCTTATATTCTTCCTATACCACAATTGACTTTACGTAATGGGAATATTATAAGTCAGAAGAGAATATTATATTGCCTAAATTTATGACAAAAAATGCTTTACCAGAAAAGGTAGTACTGCCATGTAACTGTAAAAAAAACGTGTAAAACTAAAGCATGCCACTGTAAAAAAAAAATGGTTTAAATTGCATAGCTCTGTGTGGCTGTGATTTAGATGTTTGCGAAAACAAATATGTGACATCTGTAAAAAGATGATTATTATTGAAATATATTATTATTTATTGTCATTTGATTCTGTATTTGTCAAATAAAAATTATTATGAAATGTAAATGAATGTTCTTAATTTCAAAATCAATTTAATAATAAATCCTGATGCTTTTTTAATTCGCAGCGGCTAAGGTTAAATGGCTAATTGAGGTTGTTATGGAGCTTCAGTAATTTTTGAGTCGGATTGGGTTTTTGCGATATTAAACACAGACCCACAATTTTTTTTGCAAAATCTACATCCAAGAATAAGGTACCATGGAAATATGAGTGCCAGCATGGTACGTATACTCCGCTTGAGTGGAAAAGAGACGACCATAATGATGCACGCGCTTAATTATTAATTAAATAACAAGGGGTTGCAATAACATAATAGCCTAAAACGCTTCAGTACTTTATTATGGGGTGTTTAAAGAATATTTAAGAACTTTAGCAACGTTAAAATTTTTTGTTTTTCATTTTGTTTTTCAGGGTTGAAAATTGCCATTTTTGCGTTTTTTTCGAACTTTAAATAATTAATATCTCGAAAACTATACACTTTAAAGAAAAGTTGCAAGAGACCTTTTTTGTTCAAAATCGCCTAAAAAAAATTTGTCCGGAGCAAAATAAACAATTTTTGCAATTTGTTTAAAAAAAATTGTTTAAACAATTTTTGACCCATTTTTAGACCTGGCAACATGCAGATTTGTTTTCAGGTGACCATTTTCCATAAGATTATGCAAAAAAACCTACAGAATATTTTCCCCAATGGGTGCGAAGATATTTCCTTGTCTATACATAACTAGATAACATAATATAACATAACATAAATTGCAATTTATACATATTCTCTTATAACTTCTTGTATGTCTTAATTGTGCCTCTGCGAAAATTTTCGTAAACGCGGCTCTCCACCTCCCATTTTTCCGAAAGGCGTGCATTTTCCGTTGTATGAAAAATGTATAGATACTGTACTTTTACAAAATATAACCGCAAGAAAACTTGATGAAACCCGCGAGAAAAAAATTGTCCAACAAAAATTTTGGAACGTTAAGGATGTCTACCACCCTAAACATGCCGAAATAACAACTTTAAAAAATTTTGTGATAACCAGCTGATTTTTTCAAGATTGCTTAATAAAAATATGTATAATCCAATTTTCGAATTGTCCGACGAAATATATTTTCCGATTGTCCAGTCCGATGCGTGGAAATTGTCAGTTTCATGATGACCAAGAATTTATTAATAACATTTTTCAAGATGCTGAATAAAAATATGTATAATCCAATTTTCGAATTGTCCGACAAAATATATTTTCCGATTGTCCAGTCCGACGCGTGAAAATCATCGGTTGTTTTTAAAATGAGTATAGAACACATGTAATGAATAAGTTGGCCAAAAGTAACATTTTTCCTTATTCGATGAAAAATAAAAGAAATTTATTCATATCATATGATGCATTCAAAGTGAGCAGAATTATCAGTCTTGTCTTACACATTTTAGACACCAAATCTTAAACTTTTAAGACAATGTAAACAGTATATATCAGCGTGGCCAAAATTCGCAGAATTTTAAAGGCATGAAATTCTAAATATTCACTTTTCAAGTGAACGGATGAGGAGGCCGATAAAGAGTGAAAAACTTGCAATTATTTTAAAAGAATTTTAACCTAAATTTTGTAACTTTTTTAATAAAAATTAATTAATAGTATATTGCCTTTTTTGTTTAAGATGATCTAAAAAACCTAAAAAAAAATTGTTCAGGAATAAAAATACAAATTTTTGGAATTTGTTTAATAAAAATTGTTTAAACAATTTATGAACGTGAACGGCAACATGCAGATTTTTTATAAGGGGACTATTTGAAATAAGATTATGCAAAAAAAAAACGGAACCAGAATATTTTTCCTAGCGGAGGCGCTGCAACTACACTGAAATAAAATGTTTTGATTCAGGAATATATTGGTTTGTAAATACGCAAATAAATAAATTCTTCATATAAAACAAATACTTTTGTGGCAAGTAATCAAAAGTTGGTAGTAAATAAATTATTCTTGAAACAACACTATTTGTTTTATATGAAGAATATATTTATTTGCGTATATATAAACCAATATATTCTTGAAACAAAACAATTTTTTTTTCAATGTACCCCGTATAAATGTGAAAAATGCTGTTTTTTTTATCCGACTGTAGATTCGCCACGATATATTTGTCCGACAGCTATTAATACATTTTTGGTTGTCATGAAACCGACGATTTCCACGCGTCGAACTGGACAATCGGAAAATATATTTTGTCGGACAATTCGAAAATTGAATTATACATATTTTTATTAAGCAATCTTGAAAAAATCAGCTGGTTATCACAAAATTTTTTAAAGTTGTTATTTCGGCATGTTTAGGATGGTAGACACCCTTAATGTTCCAAAATTTTTGTCGGACAATCTTTTTCTCGCGTGTTTCACCAAGTTTTCTTGTGATTACATTTTGTAAAAGTACAGTATCTATATATTTTTCATACAGCGAGAAATGCACGTTTTTCGGAAAAATTGGAGGTGGACAGCCGCTTTATGAACATTTTTACAGAGGAAAAAAGTGGTAGACTAGGCACAATTAAGCCATACAAGTAGTTATAAGAGGATATGTATAAATTGCAATTTTTGTGGGCGGGCACGTAGACTAATACTGAAACATAAAAAAACACATAGTGTTCAAAAGTACCAGTCTCCTAACATGAGTCTGGTAGAAGGTTTCTCAACGGAATTGTATGTTTTTTGGGGTGCTGAACACGAATCTGAAGTTGGCTGCCTAGTAGCAGTACCGACTCAGGTCGAAAAACGCAATAATCGAAATTTTCGGAGTTTTTCTCGCTCACATCTTGCAAACGACGCGTCGTACGTAAAATATTACTGTATTCAAAGTTGAAGAGCATTAAATTCTGCGTCGAATGACCTCTCTAACTTCCAAATTAGACCGATTTATAGGGTCGCTGACAATATAGTCAGCTGGAAAAAAGAGCAAGTAAGTTGTAGTGTGAAGATGCGATGTATAGAAAATACCTGATAGCAATGTCCATTTTATTTTACTCTACATTTGCCTTGCGACGCGTCGTTTGCAAGATGCGAGCGGAAAACAGGAAAAACTCCGAAAATTTCGAGGTTTTTTGCGTTTTTCGACCTGAGCTGGTACTGCTACGAGGCAGCAAACTTCAGATTCGTGTTCAGCACCCCAAAAAATATATAATTCCGTTGAGAAACCTTCTACCGGACTCATGTTACGAGAGTGTTTTTTAATCTAATTTGATCAGGGCCTGATCAAATGGTGTTCAAAAGTACCTGTCTCGTAACATGAGTCCGGTAGAAGGTTTCTCAACGGAATTATATGTTCACGAATCTGAAGTTTGCTGCCTCGTAGCAGTACCAGCTCAGGTCGAAAAGTACAAAAAAATATTTTCCGTACGACGCGTCGTTTGAGCGGAAAACCGGAAAAACTCCGAAAGTTTCGAGGTTTTTTGCGTTTTTCGACCTGAGCCGGTACTCCTACGAGGCAGCAAACTTCAGATTCGTGTTCAGCATTCAAAGAACATATAATTCCGTTGAGAAACCTTCTACCGGACTCATGTTACCAAAAAACTACCATTTGATCAGGCTATTTGTCTACAAATCATGCAGAAGAAGAAAGAGATGACGTGCAATCAGTCTTATGCAGAACTAGCAACTGCCTCATGTATCAATTACAAAGATTATTTCACTCATTAACGCCATAGCCAATGAGAGCCTGTTTTTTCACAACATTGCACCAATCAAACGTCATATTAGTGGTAATCCAACCTAAATCGGCTTTTGACAGTACCAACATGCAAAATTTATTCCTCAAATTTTTTGTGTCGCTGCAGCGGCAAATATTGCGATAATTCTTTGACGTTTTGTTTCGTGAAATGTTTTCGGCAAATGGGGCAACTCGAGCTTTTAAATTTTATCTATAAATATCTTCTCTAGCTTATTACTAACTGTTAACGTAAATTGTAGTATTGTATTATATACGTAGTAATATATAATACCGTGCGTGTAATTTCCCGTTAGGCATGTACATCCACGTAGCGCGATAGATATGATGTGACGGTTTTTCCCCCGTGGGAAAGTGTCACTTTAGCACTCGAGCTCTCGGCGGATTTGTTTCGAAATTCGGTTTTACTCGGGCGCCAATTCCAAAATGGAATAACGGATTTACCCTCCAACAGCCAGTACAGTGGGGCTGGAGTAGCTGCAGTGAAGAAACGGTATGTCCAGAGGTCGATAAGATAGATCAGACAAACACACACACAACAGTGAAACGCATGAGTTAAAAAAAAATAACAATCTTTATTTGAGCTAAATACAGGGGAATAAAATAAAAATTATTAATTAATAAAATATTTTGTACAAGTTTATAATGCAGTATGAAAATGTAATACTAGGATCTACACAAGTTATAACCTATCAATAAACCATGTGTTTTGGCGATGCGAGAGCGACGGCTTAAAGTTTGCCGCAGGCGGCGGAAACGGCAGTCGTTGAGTTGCAGGCGACGGTTCAAACGACATAGTTTTTCTCGGCGGGAAAACTGATAGTCAAACTTTGACGCCGGCGGCGGAAATGGCAAAGTCGCTCGCAATCTCGCAGAAATATTTATATCAGTATAAGCAGTAAAATGTTTAACAGATAGCAATTTTAACTAAGTTAAATAAATATTAAATGAAATCTTACCCAGTTCAGATGCAGCGTGGACAGCAGAAAACGGCAGTTTTTTTCTTTTACAAGGCGGTTATCCAAGGAGAAGTGCTCCAAATGACAGATTATCAGGAACTGATTTTTAGAAAAATAATTTCGGCTTTTATATGTTTCGCGGCGCTAGTGGGGTCGTGTGCAAAATTACCCACGAAAGGCCTCTAGCACAGCGCTTTGCTGGTGAACATTATGGTTTTTTGCTTACATTTTTATCATAGAAAACAAATTCGAGACTTTCTTATACATAGGTTTACACTTTATGAATGAGAAATTATATTTTAATTTTATTCCTGAATATAAATTTTGGTTAGCAAAATTTACGAAATAAAATTCCCAAGTGAACAAAACTATCTGAAATAAATTTTGTACTACAGACAGATTAAATTAAACTTTTAGTTTGCAAAAATTTTATATAAAAGTTACAAACTCAACAAGTTAAAATAAAATAATTATTACAGACAGTCTAAATTAAATTTTGTCAGGAAAACTTACAATATAATAGCAGACGGATGATTTATTTTGCCATGTGAATAAAATTTAAAATAAAAACATCCACTGCGGGTCAGTTAGAAAATAAATTATCTTAGTGTCGAATGGTTTAATAGAGAAACATGTAGCGAAGCGTGTTTGAAAATAAAATAATAATGTGCATAATTCCCACATGAAAATTGCTTCGTTACGATGACAACATTGTTGCCGTAAATTCCTCCGTCGAGCGGAGCATTCCAGCCTGTTATTTCATTTTAGCCAGCTGGCACACGCGATGTAATTTTACTCCCGATGCCTAGCGTTTGGCTACACACACGGTATAAAAATATCCTAAAAACACCACATACGTAAATTGACAACTCCCAATTTCAAAGCGAAGGCTGAACCTTTATATCTAGGTTCGTGACAATAGTCCGGATGGTAAGAGAATCCACCTTGCATTTTATGCTCAAGCATTGAAATTTCTTACACTTGTTTGTTAGACCCTACCCTGTGATATGAGACATGTCATACACAGCTTTCAATGGCTAATGGCTTATAATACCTAACGTAATTACAAAACAATTTTCACAACTAAAGTTAAATACAAATGCCTACGAAGCAAACAAATCAATTATTTCATGTTTAAATATACAAATGTACTTACGTATGGTAATTCATCACAAAACAGCTTAACACCTTATTCGGAAAATCAAAACGCTGAAATAAGTACCCCAATGTTATAATTCGTTGTACTTAAAGTTCACTCTACTTAAACAAGCAAACCTTATCTTAATTATTAAACTTCTTATATTAAAAATGGGGATTAAATATATAAATATATATTAAGAAACACTTTAATATAATAATTCTTGAGAAATTCACTCTTTATACCAGTTAAGTTAAGCTAGCGTTACTAGATGGCGTTACCAGTTCATTTGGTCTCCGCACCTTAAAACGTAAAAGCGAGAGATTGATAAAATGCAATAATGTCTGGCATTACTTGTAGTGTGATTGGTCGAACCGTGCTAAAAGACTTTGTTGGGAATACCATTCTATAAATTACAATACCTATGGTATAACATATCTCAATTGTCATTTTCTAAGGAAAATGACAATAAATAATGTAAGCATTATTTATTATATTTATACCTACTTTGTTTTTTATAGGAGGAATGCATAGGTTTAGTAAAATATTTCGCCGCCGGGCGGTTACCGATCGCCTTTGGGTACTCTATTCATTGTGTTCTGTGCTTTGTAGTTTTGATGTGTTGAAATAAGTTTGTTTGTTTGAAACCTATGGAAAATTGATAGTTTAGTTGAACTAAAAGAAAAGCTTGACATTTTTAAAGAAGTAGTAAACAAAGATGCACAGAAAATGAGGTTATGTTGCAGTACCCAAACGCGACTCTGACGCCGCCTACATGCATTCGGTCTGTGAAATGTTTTGAACACACTAGATGGGCTTTTTTGTAATTTGAGAGCAACTATCCACTTTCTTCTAAAACTGCTGCATGCTGGAAACTGGTGAAACTTTAAATTTTTATTTTTTCTATAATAGGAAGTGCATTGAGGCACACAATTGCTTGGTATTTTTAAAGAAGTAGTAAACAAGGATGCACAGAAAATGTTGCAGTACCCAAACGCGACTATGACGCCGCCTACATGCATTCGGTCTATTAGATGAGTCGTTTTGAAAATGCATTTTTATGTGACGTAAATGATGAAATTGAAAATAAAGGTCGGTAAACTCTAAAAAGTGACAAGAAAACGTCTGAAGGCAATTAATGACAAAACATAATATTGAAGATGTACTTAATGAATTATTTATTCATGAAATATTCTCCCCAAATACCACTCGTGCTTTTAAATTTTATCTAAAAATTTGTTCTCAAGCTAAGTTGCCTAAAAATTAATATAACTCGTGCAAATTGGCAGTTTGTTATCAAAGATTAAATCCCTCCCGCTAAAGCGGTCGGGATTAAGGACCGGTTTATCAGTACGCAGTTAAGCACTTTATCCTACAGCTAAATTAACTAGAAGTTTAGAACGTGCTTCTATTAAACATTTCAATATTGCAACTTCACATTCTAAACTTCTAGTTAATTTAGCTGTAGGATAAAGTGCTTAACCGCGCACTGATAAACCGGCCCTTAATCAGATAATAAACTGCCAATTTGCACTCTTTATATTACCAGGCAACAACGCTTTCGAAAAAATATTCGATCAAATTTTAAGCACTAGTGATATTACATACGATAAATATTCCTGTTGTTTTTGGGTAATAATTGCCTAGGTCAAAAAAATAATCACACCATGGTAAGATTTTAATATGGCTCTTGCTCGGACTGGGCGATTCGATAAAATTTGCCAGATATGTCGAATCTGGTGGTATATAGTCGAGTAAAATTTAACTTGCGGGTGTGTGAGTTGGTAACACAATGTACGATTTGATATGCGATGCGCACAGTGCCATTGCAATGACATAGAGAGAAACTAGTTGCATATGTCTGATCCTCTTAGTTTATATGATGAAGTGACCTTTGGACCCGCCAAGTTAATTATACTTTCTTTTTCTATGACAAGGATATTGTTGTAATTAAAGGCAGTATAAAGAAAATTGGTCGAATATATTCCATACATAAATTTACTGAAATAATGATTAGTTCTGACAAAACTAATAATTTTGTGATAAAGGAAACAATGTATTGAATTGGAAAAAATAGTGACTAAGATTTAAAAAAAAAGATGTTTGAATGTGCAAGAAACCTAAAAATTACTACAACATTTCCTCGTGTTTTCATATTGGCAGTACAGATGTTCATGTGTCAATAAACAAGTTTGTGAATGGTTTTGCCACTCAGCAATTCAATTTGTGGTTATTATTGCGACAGGAAAAACAGTAACAATTTTTAATAGAGCTACCTGATTTTCTGTAAAATTAAAATCAATTCATATAGATAGTTTATTAAATATTTATTTATTTATAATAAATATCTTGTATTTTGCACGTTTTTTTTTTTTCTTATTTTATCGAATATTGCATGATTTTGTTCGGCCATTTTGGATCCTCCATCTTGTATTTTTATTTTTTAACGTTACTTTATTTGTCAAAAGTATGAGCAACACCTATGCTAGAATATTTGAAATTTGGTATAAAATATTTATCAGTAATTTTGCATGATTTTGGTCTTCAGTTAGGCTATTTTGGAGGCGGCATTTATTCATTAATTTCTTAAATACCAGATTCAAAATCAACGACCTCGTGAACCTCTGAGTGAATGTTTTCTGGCCAACATATCCGAAATTTTTCGAATTATAACATTTACAAAATAATTGTTCTTAGAGAGTTCTAAAAAAAAAAGTAGCCGGCAAAAGAAAGTAGTAGAAAACTTTATGTATGATTATAGAAAGGCATTAAAAAGTTTTTGGGCAAATTCATTCAGGTCCAATAAATATATCCTAATAACTTACTTTTCTGATCTAAGTGCACTCCAATGGGCTCATTTAGTGATATTTAATTTACAATTTATTTTTGCATTTTCCATAAGTATTTAACCCTTTAACAATACAGGGTCCGCCACATAAGAGTCCCCGGGCTTGTAACTTTCTTATTTTTGAAGCGATAACCATGTTGGGCACATCAAATTGTATACATTTTTAAAGCTTTTCTCTGCTCTTGCAGTGCATATATTCGCCGACCGGTTAACTATACTCGCATTTTTAATAAAAATAGGATCAGGCTGCTCTACCCGAGCAAACTCGCATGATATTTTGATAAAAACCATTAAAAAAAAACCACAAAACATGATGGGTACTTTTCCGTTTCCTTTTCCATTAGATCAAATGGTTCACTCGCTCGCATGATATTTTGAGATATTACTGGATCACGCCGCTCTTGACGAATATGTACGCAAACGGTAAAAAAATGCTTAATATTCTGGGCAATTTTGAAACAGCAGTGCGCAGTGAAAGGGTTAAACATGCATACAGAGTGATTTAAAAACATTTTTTTTTTTTAAATTGTTAAGAAAGGAAACTTAACCTCCTTTCTTAACAATTTTTTCAAAAATTTTTTTATTAAATTACTCTGTATGCATGGTTTAAAGGCTTTAAAAATGTCTACATTTAAATTAAAAATGCCGGCGTCTGATCTTTACCACAACGTCAAAGATACCGACATTTTTTACATGCCTTAGAATTGTGTAGTCAACGTTACCTAATGTCAAATGGCATCAACTTCAATATGAGTGTTTTCAGATATGCCCCTTCTCCCGGATATTAGTCGGTTATTTAAATACTTTCCAGTTAGAAATTATGAAAACAGATTTGATAATTGCTAATGTTTAGTAACACTATATTAATATATATAAATTAATTTAAAATATACGGCACATGCAAGAGGCCTATTTGATGTGCCCAACATGGTTATCACTTCAAAAATAAAAATTACAAGCCCGGGGACTTTTAAGTGGCGGACCCTGTATAATGAAAAAATTAGACGGCTAGCGTTAATATTAACTGTAATATTTGATTTCCAATTCGTAACATATTTGAAATGGTGCGGTGGGTGCCGACGACGTCACGGCACCCGCACGACTGGTTTTATGCGCATGCGGTTATGGCACGTCTGTTGTGCTTGCCATATGAAACTATATGGGACCAGGCGAGCGGTCGACTGCTGCAGGTGTTTTTACGTCACACTGCGTTTTCACGCTCTATTTGGAGAAGGAGTTATAATAATAATAATATTTATTTACATTAATTTACATAGCACATACGCATATATTAATTAGATAACAGTGTAAATAAATATTGAGAATAGAGGCAAACTATAATAGTTACTAAAAGTAGGTGTCCGAGACTTCCTTAAGTTTTCGAAAAAACTTGACTGTAGGCCTCGAATTCCTAGGGAGTAATATATTTTTTCAACACTATTGCTATATTAAATGTAATAAAATACTGAAATAACAATAAGAAAATCAAATAATAATAGGTGACTAAAGTGATATTTAAGTATTATACAATACGTAAACATGTGTATACATTATACGTACACATATACATAAGGAATGCAAATATATATAAAAAAATAACAACGATTCAGTCAAATGTGTATTTACCCCACAAAAGAAAAAGGTAAAAAGCAGAAAAGCGGATATAATAATGAGCTTTCATAAAATCGTAGGTTTAGTTTCAATTAACCACTGGCGAAGTTTTATTTTTGAGGACTTTTTATATATTATTTCCTTTAATTCGGGTGGTAGAAGATTGTACACTTTTATACCAATGTAGTGGTACACTCTCTGTCCAATGGTCTTACTTTTTTTGGGTAATAATAGATATTTTTGTGTTTTGTGTCTTGTATTGTGTATATGTGAGATAGAATCCGTTATTAATTTGTGTTTTGACATATTTGTTAACGCAGTTAAATAAAAAAGGTTTCTTACGTCACATATTTTGGTATGTTTAAAAAGCTCCTCAGTTGAAAACCTTGCCGGAAAATTAAAAATGATTTTGAGTATTCGTTTTTGTATGACTTCCAGAGGTTTTATTACATTTGAGTATGCTCCACCCCAGCCAATAATACCGTAAGTGAGCAGTGATTGTACTAACGCATAGTAAACGGATTTAAGTTCGTGGATACTCAAAATATACTTTAATTTTTGAAACATGTAGGATAGCGATCTCAACTTCCTGACTAAGTTTTCAATGTGGTGATTCCATCTCAAATGATTATCTACAATTATTCCAAGATATTTAACATATTCTGTGTTTTCCAAATTCCATATAGTATTCCTATGTTTGAGTTCAACATCGATAGTTGTATAGGATGGTAAACCCCTTTTGTAACTCGAAAATGGTATATACATTGTTTTATGTAAGTTAATCGTTAGCAAGTTGTTATCAAACCATTTTGTTATTTTTTTATTTATTTCAGCCCAAGTCTCTCCTTCTACGAATAGTACAGTGTCATCAGCATATGACACTATATCTCCGTAACAGTCTAGGTTAAGAAGATCATTTAGATATATTATGAATAAAATAGGTCCCAAAACAGTTCCTTGTGGGATACCAAATGTTATTTTTTGTTTATCACTGATATTGGTGCCTATTTTTACCGATTGATATCTGTTTTCCAAGTAGCTGCTAAGTAACTTGAAAGTCTGTCCCCGTATTCCTATATTTTGGATTTTGCGTAGAAGTAATTCATGGCTTACCGTGTCGAAAGCTTTTGCCAAGTCAATGAAAACTCCTGCACATGGTTTGGCTAAGTCTAAACAATTATAAATTTTTTTCGTTAAATTGGCTATTGCATCATTGGTTGACATGTTCTTACGGAAACCATATTGCTTCTTAGACAATAAGTTGTAACGTTCCATGAAACTAACTAGCCTGGTTTTTAATGCTTTTTCAAATATTTTAGCAACATTGGATAACAAACTAATGGGCCTGTAATTATCAACTATTTGACTGTCACCTGATTTATAAATTGGTGTTATCAGGGCTTCTTTAAATTGGGATGGACAATCCCCTGTCTCAAAAATAAGGTTTATTAGGTATGTTAGGGGTTTACTTATGATTTGAGATAACTCTTTTAGAATTTTAGTTGTTATACCATCAGCACCGGACGCTGAGTCATTCTTAAGTGACATTATTATCTCAATCAGTTCATTTTCATTAACCGGGTTTAAAAATATTGTGTAGGGGTTATTAGGTTGTGTTTGTTCATTTTGATCGGATTGCCAATCTTTTTTTATTTTCTGTGCCATTTTTTCACCAACAGTAGCATAGTGATTATTAAATATTTGCGCAATTTCTTTGCCATCCGTAACATTTATGTTATATTTATTTTTTATTTCAATTATGTCGTTATTGTTTGTTTGTGGACTGTTTGTATATTCTCTCATTAGGTGCCAAATTTTCTTGCTATTGTTTTTATTTTGGATAATGACATCTTTGTAATAATTTTGTTTCGATTTTGTAATTAATTTATTTAGTTTGTTTCTATAATCTTTGTATTCTTTAAGCGAATCTACATTTGGGTTTTTTCTGTACACATTATACAATTTATCTCTGACATGTATTGACTTTATCACAGAGGGCTTCTGTGATCCAAGGTTTTTTTTTTACCGTTTGTTTTATTGTAATTGTTCGTGTTGACATTTCTACAGCCTCTTTGATTGTATTTATGAATATTTGGGTGGCTCCCTCCACTGTATCTTGCATGTAAATATTTTCAAATGTGTTCTGGTTTATGATTCTACATATTTTTTTATAATCCAAGAATGTTTTTGTCAACTGTGTTTGTCTTGATTTGAAGTTATTATCGTTAATTTTTAATATTGTTGGGAAATGATCTGTTATTTTAGAGTGTAAAATTATTGGCAGCAATTCATCTACCGTGATGTAATTACTTGTAAAAAAAATATGATCAATACAGGATTGGGAGTTATTTTCTATTCTAGTATGCTTGTTGATTAGTGATTTATAACCATTTTCGTAAAGAACATTTAAATATTCATGGCTAGCCTCCGTATTCTCTAATATATTTATATTCATATCTCCTACTATAATTTCCGTATTATTCTTGTCTTTGTTAGTAACAAAAGTTTCTAGTTCTTGAATGAATGAGAGTGTATTAATTGTGTGTGGTTTATATATAGCTGTGATTGACGTTTTCTTGTTATTATCAGTTGCTATTGTTATTCTGATACAATTTATATTTGAAATATTAACTATTTTTGCCTCAAATTTATGTTTGTTTTTTACATATACTATAACACCGTCGTTTTTGTTTACGTTTCCTTTATTATAAATTTTTTTATAGTTTTGTAAATTAAATAGATCGTCGTTACCCACAGACCATGTTTCTGTTAAAACAATTATATCATATAATTCATTAAATTCATTGAGTATTACTTCAAGCTCATTGAAATTTTTTGATATACTTCTTATATTTGTATGAAATATTGTGAGACAATTTTTTGTTTCTGTAAGGCACGCTTTTAATTCTGGTATGGTATTTGCTTCAATCGTTGTTATTTCTTCAATATGAAAATCTCGTATATAATTGTCCATTATTTTCTAATCGTAAATCTAATACAACTTAACAATAAACAAGAGGAACAAATCAGTTGATAATAATAATAAAAATAGAGGAAAAAAAAAAAGAAATATGGAAAAAGAAAAGTAAAAAATTAAGAATTAAAAGTGAATAAAAATTGATACACTAAAAACTTATATTGTATATTTTTTTTTATACCTTATTATTCACAGGTATTCAGTTATTCTTACTTCCTTGTTGGCCTTAATTGTCTTTCACCTTTGTCACTTTTTGCACTGCCTGTCGAACTAGTCCTTTGATTTCTATTCTTCCCTTCTTCTTTTGCTTTATATACAAGTGACGTTTCTCCTTTTTCTGTCTTCTTATTATTGTCCTGGTTAACTGTTACTAGTTTAGGTGGGATATTTTCTTTTTTTATGGATGTTGGAGAGCTAGTACGACTTCTTCGGCTCGTTACTGATGACAGGTTTTCTTCATACGTTTTCTGTGTTGAATTCTCTATATCTAGTTGCTGGAGTTGTTCTGTCGTGTAAACCTCGCCCTTTATTTCTAGCTTTTTGCCTTTTATCTTGGCTGAGTAGTTTTTGGATCTTGCAATTTTGAGATGGTCAGATAGTACTTTCTGGTCCTTTCTATCCTCAGGGCATAAATCGTGGGCAATAAATATTTTCGTGCCTTTTAACTTGCCACAGTTTTTAAAGATTAAGTTCTTTTTTAGGAATGTTACGAATTCAATTTTTATAGGGGGAGTTGTATCACTTTTTAGTTGGTATATGTTATTAATATCTCCCTCTTGCAATTGCACACCTAGTAGATGTTGTAGCTTATTTAAAGTGACATGTAGCAAATCTGCTCCTTTTGGAACAGCTAATCCAAAAATTATAATATTATTTTTTCTAAGTATTCTTTCCAAATTTATACATCTGTTTTCAAGGGCGTTATATTTTTGTGATAATATGTTTATATGATTTGTGTTATCTTCTAGTTTTTTTAACAATGCGTGACTCTCCTCTTTTATTTCCCTTTTTAGCTCTTCCTTATTCGCCTTGCCTTCGTCTTTGATACTATTGATTGCCTTCAATAAAGTATCTAGTATTTGTTTATTTGATAGAGGTTCGTTTTCACCCATAATTTTATTTAAGTACCAGAACTATTATACACGTTTCGTTGTATTATTAGCAAGAGGCAGGGTGGGATCTTTTCTGTTATTTTATCAGCACAATAATGCACAAGAATGGTCCTTATATTCTGTTTATTTTCTTTGTAAATTTAAATCAACTATAAACAGTTTATTTGAGCACAACTAATGACACGTTATCATGAAGTATTCAGTTCCCTCATATATTTTATATTTATTTACGTTTTAACACTTAAAACTTCACTTTATTGATACATTCTTTTTCACTCTACTTGTCCACTTGACTTTATGTAACCACTTGAATGGGTCGGAGCTCTCAAATTACGGCTATCATACACATCCGCTCTTCGCAAAGCACAAAACTGAACTAAATAAATCTAATATTTTGCATATTTACTAACTACAAGGTGTACTTTCGAAATATGAATTAAAAAAAAAATTCTAAATGAGCCCATTCAATCAACTTATGGAAAATTCTTGTAACAATGAGTTTCCAAAAAAGCCACCTTGCTTCTGTACTATACATTTGGTTGATCGTTCTCTGTTGCGGGAAACTCTTCCACTATTCCAGAGATTTATTTTCTACCTATTTTTTAATGGATGGTCGTATGCATGGCTTAACACTCCAGATAGGTTTGAGTCCTCTTAGGGCCTTAGACAGGCCTTCCCTGGTCAGTTCATCAACCTTTTCATTTCCCCTGGTACCCACTCCACAGTCACTTTATTCTGTTACGTGTTGCCGAGTTGGTAACAGTGGGTTAGACCACGGCTGTGGAGTAGGAGGATAGTAATATGAGTACATTATCAGTGTGTGCAACAAGATCCTACTGACGTTAAAATTTGGATAATTCAAAATAATATTTACAAATGCTTATCAAATAAACGTCGCTCAATGACGTGCTGCTGTACTAGACGTTTTCAAACAGTTTTCTTTGATTTTCTCAAAACATGTAATATCCACTTAGATACTTTTAATACTATGAAAAATTTTACATCTAATTAGTTTTAGCTTCATTAAAAAATCATGGAAATATTTAGGTAGAATTTAAAAACAACACTAATGTAATAGAGCGGGAGCTAGGTGGCTTTTTCGGCACATCATCGTTTTATGAACTTTGGGATATTTTTATGGTTTAATGGATGATAACGATTCATAAAATCGACTTCTGGCATGGCACCTCCTGTCAGGTGAGTCACGAACACTGTCTAAAAATCAGTGAAATTATGTCATTGTTGTCATCAAGTGTGGGCTGTCAGGAGGCGCAGCCAGAAACGTAATAATAATGATACAATACATCTGAGGCAAGGTAGGTCAAGTCAAGTTAGCCGAAAGTGTTATATTCCTGTATATTTAAGAGCTTATGGTACTTTTGTTGACACTAAGAACTTTCTGGGGAGGCTATTCTATTGTTGAAGGAGCTTATATTTTAAAAAGGAGCCAGAACTTGTAAAGATGAGTTTAGAGTTCTGAAATGAAATATGCGAAAAAAATGTTCTTCAAAAATCCTAACCATTTTCTTTCTGACTAGCCTTACTGACGGGAGTTTCTTTCTGGGAATTTTTTTCTGTGTTCAAAACATTTAAATAAACATGCTCAGCCTAAAAAAAAACTTGTAACGATCATAACTCCGTTTTTTTACCTCTTTGACCTTTCTGGTTGCGCCCCTGATGGCCCACACTTTCTGGCGATCTTATTTTATTCATTCTAAACATGAAATGTGTACACACAAAAAAAATTAGCCTTGTAACGTTGATATAATTTCACTGATTTTTATATCTTGAACCATGGCCAACTCAACGGGCTGACATATGCCAGAAGTCTATTTTGTCGTTATTTAAATTCGATAGAATTAATCAACGCATAGAAAATGCTTGTAACGATGAGTTTCTGAAAAAGCCACTTAGCTCCCGCACCATAATGCTGCATATAATAATATAAAATATGTCTTCAGGTATTCCAAAGGAGAAGAAGCGCAAGCAGCAATTGCTAATTTGGATGGAAAATTGTTAGATAATGCGATGTTACCATTAAGTGTCAGAGTAGCAGAAGACCATGGTAGACAAAAAGCCCAATATTTGGACAGTTGGAATCCAATGGCCTTTAACAGGGGTAAGAGAAGAAGATATTAATATAGGGTATAAAAACATAAGTGTAATAAAAGCATATAACTACTATTAGTGTTTGCTCTGCTAGATTTTTTTTTGTATTATATTTAAATATATATCATAGATTTAGCTTTGTGCAGGGCATAATGTTTGAAATATATATTTGTTATTTGTACAAAGGGCACAGTCCAAATTATGTAAAAATGGATCTTATCCTATAAAACTAATTTAGTTAGTATGTTGCAAATGTATAGAACCCCTAGAGAATTTGCTTGTTCAGTATCGAAACAAAATTTTTAATGTCAGTGTGGAAGGACGGAAGAATGAGAGAGTCTAGTAATATAACATTGTATTCATTAGTTTATTTTAAATTTCAAAGTATTCCGTATAATACTTACAGTTTGCATTATTTTTTCTTGGTGTTTTGCAACATTAGCTTTTTCATTTATTTATGGCTTATTGCTTAAATTTAAATTAATATTTTTGACTCTTAATGAAACAATGCTTGTGTTGCAAATGAAGCTGAATTTTTTATCATAATTTTTAAATACTGATGTACAAATATTTGGTAAGGTGATATATTGGGCTAAGATACGTGACTAAGTCTTTCTCCATTTTTTTTTTCTTATTTGAATGGTTTAGCTGAAATTGAATATTACACAATAATACAATTATTTCAAGTATCATAGTGTGTATATATTCACTGGATCAGTATCGTCAGTTTTTCAATCAAGTCCAAGGTCAGTTTCCAGTCAATGTATAAAAGTCCTATGTCATCCGCCAATCCATTTACCTACAGAAGTGAAATTTTGCAAATATTTTTATCCTATTATAGAACCCTGCTGTTTTGTTATGGAAATTGAATTTTAGTGAAATTGGCTACTATTTTAAAATATGTTGTAAAGGACAAGGGTAGATAAGCTATATAATTTTCGCCCACTAATTTCATAAAAAAGAAAAGTTTTCCTTAAAGTCATTAAGCGTTATTTATTTATAGTTGAACATATGATCTTTATGTTTCTATATGTTTTACATTTGAAAAACAACAGTAGGTCATAGTAATATCATTTCAAAGTGGGCATGTTTGCCGTTTTTTTAGTAATTTTTGACCTTTTTCCGAAATTTTAATGTATAGATAGATAGATTTATTGGTGTTTTAACATATGGTAATGTTTTACACAAGTCAATTTGTTACAAATAATAAATATGGACATATCACATTTGTATACTTCTATATCTATGTAAATAGTCTACAACTATCACATTTATTATACTAGTATCACAGTTTTATATTTCAGTTAGATGCGCTCGATGAAACAAGATAAACTGTACCTCATTTCATTGTTGAGCATTTAAGCTTTTAAATAATGGTTAATTTATATTGTTTCATCAAGCGCTTCAATGTATAAAAAACAAAATCGTTTCCGCGGGAGTCGTAGTAGTGTCGACGTTGCGTGCGAATTTAAACGTGTCAGCGCTCAAAACCACATATTGTGGTACGTATTGAATAAGAATATGTTTATCCACGACCATCGTATAATCATTGCATTCTACATTTAACAATTGTCAAATAATGATAGTCATTATTCCAACCAAACGTATAATGAACATAATCTGATTCTAACACATATTTAACCAACCATGAACTAGTTATTTTCATTCTAACGCACCTTTGGTGAATCAGGACCTAGCAATATTCATAAGGAAACGGCGAATCCATTTTTCCATGTTTTCGTGCATATTTTCGTGTTTGACGTTTAACACGTCAATGTTTTACTGTAAATGAACTTTATTTTTTCAGTTTTAAACGATTAAAACAGTTAAAATATGCGATAGTCGTGGATAAATTATAGTATTCAGTTCGGATGATTTAGGACACGCCTTCGTCTCGTGCCGTAAACATCACCCCCGCGAGTAATAGCCATCATTATGCGCTCACTGAATAATCTACTATTCCAAAGAACAGTTTTTTATTATTCGTCAAGACATATACTACTCGGAAAATATAATGACATACAACATGGCCGATGAGCGGAAAAAGGCCCTTATCTACCCTTGTCCTTTCCACTTTCTGATCAAAAGTTCTAATGTACCCAACTCGATCTTACGTCTAGTTCCTGAGATACAATTCAAAAAGATTACAACCGGTCAAGTTAAATTTACGAATTTACTAAAGTTTTTATTTTTTTAATATATTTTATAGCGTGATGCTTTTTAACATTGTTTTAGAATATTTTGAACTAATAAGATTTTTATAAAATATTATTTTGGGTATTCAATAGATAACTTTCAAAGAAATCATTCGTTTCTTTCATATATTATTGATCTAAATCTGACCGAGCTAGAATATCAACAAACGAACAAACTTGTCAATTTATTTACACATTTACTAAAGGGACTCCTTGTTGATATTTTAGCTTGGTCAGATTTAGATCAATAAATATATGAAAGAAACGAATGATTTCTTTGAAATTTATCTGCTGAATACCCAAAATAATATTTTATAACAATGATGTAAGCAGAAATACATACAAGATTTTTATTCTTAAAAATATAAAATTTTTAGTTTTAATAAATTAGCTTAGAAAAAAGATAAAATTTGAAAAATTTTGACGAAGGCCAGAGGAAATAGGTCCTCAAAGTAACAAGAAAAAAATTTGCTCAAATTCGCTAAAACTTATTTTACATAAACTTTGTGTCTTCTTGTTCAAAAAACTCTCATAGAAAAACTTTCAAGAACGACACCTTTGACCTCTAATACTATATGCTAAAACTTAGGGTACCATAGATGGCGCACTAGATTGCTTTTGACTTTTAGTCTGGTATACATATGAAAATGTTGGAGATTAAATTAGATTAGATTTGCTTGGGCACCTGTGGATCTATTGTGGCACTCCTTGTCTAATTTTACTTAGAGCTCCTTATCCATTGTATTCAAATAAATAAGTAAAGTTTTGTTTTTATCTATAAAGAAATATTAGTTAGTGTTTAATTAGGTACAGAAACCAAAACAGTGCTTCCCTCTAACGCAGTAAATCATAGCATATACATAGTGCAGTGAAATCGTGTACCTGGAGACTTTAATGCACATATACTCCACACATGGTCTAACGAAAATGGAAACGCGCTGAAAAACCTAGCACACATGTTTGACTTAACAATAAGAAATACATGGAGTAAAAGTCAAACATGCATTAACACCTGGAGTAATGGAAGCTCAATCACACAAATAGACCATATTCTGGTAAGCAGAGAGATAAGGGAAAGGATCAAGAAGGTTAAAGCAAAAAGGACAGCAGAAAACCTACTGAAGAAAACGCTAACACTGAACAGCACCAAACTAAAAATAGGGAGACCATGTTACCCGTGGAAAACAACAATCGAGAGGATCATGAACAAACTGGGAAAGGACCAAACATACTGGGAAAGAAAAGCGAGGGGAAAGAATGAATTTCACAAAGAAATCGGAGCGATATATACTCTACCAGAATCAGAAACGGAGGAATCAGAAGTCTCAGAAGAAGAAGAAGACCTGTAGAAACAGAAGTACAAAAATAGGAGCACAGATAGCAGCGACACAACGCGGCAACATATCTCACAAGAAGAATAGGCAGAAGCCCAGAACCAAAAATACAAAAAAGGGGGCTTAAACGCTCCTTCACGACATAATGCGGTAACGCATTTCACAAATACCTACACTTCCCATCCCACATTCCTTTACCATGCGCCATGTGGCTCTCGCTGCTGGCAACAAGCATGACCTTAGTCCAACCCAGCGTGGACGTAGCAGGCCCAGCTGTATAACTTGGGAGTGGCAGCAATGCCTACCGCACGCTGGTAAATCAATCAATCAATCAAATCTATAGTCTGTTTTTAAACCAGGAGGACCGTTTCAAATTTACCGCGCTAAATCATACATCTGTGATTGGATATGCCTTCGCCAGTTTTACACAAGGCAATAATCGTAAATTATGACATGCATGTCAACTACTATTCAATTTTTAGGTTGGAAATGGAAACAAATTTTGAATTTGAATTGGTTACTAAACCTGGTTGCGTCGGGGTGCCAGACGTTTCATTCCGTGTGTAGTATGTTAAGAAGGGTATGCCTACTCATTCTTATGACTGCTGAAATAACATAAATAAATCCGTTGCTGGCTCTTAGTCTAATAACGGAACACATAGAGGTCAAATAGTAGTAATATGCTGTAAATATACTGTAGTGGTGTATTGTTGGTTGCTCAAAACGCCAAAAAGATTGTAGTGTATTTTCTGGTTACTTCTATGGTGTGAATGGGACCTCTATATTTAGTCCTTCTGGTTTAAAAACAGACTATAGAAGCATAGATTAATATTATTTCAGCCCCCCCAGAACGAAATCCTGGTTGTGCCGGTGTTCGCAATGGCACAGCACATGTACTGAGGTTTCCTCTTCCTCTTGACAGAATCTTCATGTTGCATCCTCTGCCAGGTCCATTAGTCTATTAAGCCTACAATGTCCAGTTAGAAGACATACCATTATCCTAATGGTGTTGGGATGGTTGAAGCTTATTGCACAGCCATTCACTTCTCAACGGTGGCAGACTGGTATACCAGACTGAAAGTCAAGAGCAATCTAGTGCACCATGTATGGTACACTTGCTTTACTATTTACATCCATGGCAAATACCACGGGTTGTACCGGAAGTAGTAATCTGCATTCGCAGTTTTTGTTGATGACCATAGAAATGTCCAATATTGTAAAACAGTTACGTTTGAACAACCTTTACCATCTTGCATAGATGGCACGTGATACGCCTAGTGGTCACTCCACAAGAAACTTATAAGCACTGGTTGTAGCTTCTGCATTGTTGTTCCTTCTCTACCGTATGGCACTGATGAGCCAGGGAAGGCAAAACACGTCTGTCACTGTTGGGAAGTGAATGGCTGTGCAATAAGCTTCAATGAGCTCTAACACTTTCATATTATATATTTATATGAGTGCTATAAATGCAAAACTCGACATGACACATTTTGGTCCAAATTAAGATATTTATAGCATTGAATTTGTCTTTCAACGAGTTATATTTTTATATTCTTAAAAGTGCAAAATACGACATGGGAACTGGGCGTTTAGACGCAAAATGCTACATATCCTGCAGAGCCAATAGGAAAATGATTGGGGAACACGTGATGTTTCTGTATTCAATATGGCTGCAGAGCAATAAATAACAGCCATCGAAATAAATAACATACTGGAAGGTGCACTCAATGCTTTAGATATAGATATAAATAACATTTTTCGATATCCTCAAAAACGAGACAATTTCAAAAAAATTAATTTTCCGACCTAAGCCAGGACTAACACACATTTGTGCAGCCCCTTTTTCGTTTGAGAACATGCACTAACTTTTATCAAAAATAAAATTAACATTAATAACAAAGTTTTCCATACGGTGCACCCTTTTTGGCGGACACTGTAGGAAATAATCTAAATGCAAAGTGCGACATGCCCAGCAATCAAGTGCAAAAACCAACATAATTATTTTACTTGTTTTTGTAAAAAAGAAATCCTAGTCAAAATCAATTACACAAGCGTAAAAAGGTTTATTTCATACTGTCCGGTAAATGACTATTTCCCGGACTCATTTGCGGCCGGTAAATCGAACATTACAGTATCTGATACCGTAATGTGTTACTTGCGAACATTACGGTATCTGATACTGTAATGTGTTACCTAGCAACACTATCATATTATTGTCTTTAGTAAGCAAGTTTTGACTTTTGACTTTTTCACCTAAAAGTATAAGAAATAAAATATTTAAATACACAGTTTTAGCAATTATTTATTAACACTATTTTCGAATGCTTTTCAAATTCTTTCAGAATTTCTCTCCTTAATGGTGAATATGTGGAATGAAAATCGTAGACGATCAAATGTTTATGTTTCATATAATATAATACCTTGAGACAATTCGATTTTTCGTCTTGTTTGACAGAAGACTCTAAAAGAGCCTCTTGAATTTTCCGGAACAACATTTTATCATCCGCTTCTAAAGTACAATTACGAAGTAAGTCAGTTAAGTACGTTAAATGATGATGACGATTAATATCACGAAATTCTACAAAAACTGAGTACACCTTTTTGCCATTTTGTTGAAAAACGAGGATATAATAATATCTATTAGGTTATTCAATATCTATAACAAAAACAACTGTCATAATTCAAAGAAACACACAAGAATGGAGTCATAGCCAACTATAAAAATGCGTCCCGAGAAGTATTTTATTGAAGAAAATCATTCACCGCTATATAGCGTTTTTTTACTGTAAAATATATTTTCTACCAACTTTAGTAAATGAAGAATGTTACATAACTATAGATTAGGCTTCTACTTAAAAAATTTATAATATTTTGCTTAACTAAAGTTGGTAATTTTTATTTTATTTGAACTTATACTAATTCATATTGATACTAATGTGAAGTAAGCACTTTGGCCCCTACCACTACCTATGAAACATACTTTTCTACCAATTTTAGTAAATGAAGAATGTTAGATAACTACAAATTAGGCTTCTACTTACAAAATTGTTAATATTTTGCTTAACTAAAATTAGTAATTTTTATTTTATTTTGATTAAATAAAGCTCTCTAGTTCTAAAGTTCTTTATTTTATTTGGAGCCAATATACAGATTATTTAATTTACACTAAATATGATGATTTTTTTCTGGATAATTTTCCGGTGCTTCAACACATTTATTTTAAGTCTCCTCCGAAATCTCCATAATACAAAACAATGCAAAAAATATGGTTTTATTTAGTTGACAGTGACAAGCTAGAGACAACCATAATTAGCTATGGAAAACAATGGCTATAACATCGTTACGGTGATGCGATTGTCAGATTACGAACTAATATTTCTCAAATTTCAATAATTATAACTTTTTATTCATTTTAAAAAGGATTTACTGGACAGTATGAAATAAAATATTATACGATACACGTCCGGTAGGTTTCATTACAGTACTCGTTTATATTCCGGACTCAGCTCCTGCGTCGCCTCGTCCGTAAAACAACTCGTACTGTAATAAGTCACCTACCGGACTTATAACGTAAATTACTATTCTAAACTGCATCCCTTGTGTTAAAATATGATAGGTACAACTCTAAATTATATTGTTTCCTACAAATTTTTATAATATTGTATAACTTGGACATGTCCAGTTTAGCATCTATACCTCTCATATACAATATAATAAAGACTGTGGCCCCTACCAAAGAAACCCGGCTTATGATGAATGTGGACGAACGTTTTGATAGGTCCAACATACACATACCCTCTATTAAAAGTAGCCTCGAGGTCGGTATTTGAAAATTAAAGTTGAAATCGAGCTTTAAACTAAAAGAATATAAAAGTTCAATTTTCTGAACTGGTGAGAAAAATGTAATAAAGAAACACAATTATTCTAAAAAATAGCATGCAAATTCAACGATGAAAGGCTACCATCTGCCAGTTGGTAATTGAGGAGTACCAAAGTTTTTTCTCTCTGGAAATTTTTGGTATGGTGGGGGGGGGTAGGGAGGGGGGAACATTTTTTTTAATTGAATGATTATCGATATCTGTCCGCATAGGTAGTTAGTATATGTACTTCATATACCCCAATGGGGTATTTTCCTATTTTTTTTTTTTTTTTTTATTGAATAAATCATAGAATATGTATAAACAAGCCTTCCAGTACAGATTTCCGCGAAAATAATTATCAATTTTTTGAGAAAACAGAAGTTAAAATAAGTGGCGCGAAAAGCGTTTTAAATTGGTGACGTAGGTAGTCTGTGTTGATTTGTTGATAGAATGGTTTTATACAAAACAATGTGGTGTTGCCAAGTTGAAATTTCTTCTCTAGTTCTAGTAAAGATGATTGAAGGAAGCAGGAGTATAAAGCTTAATTATTAAATCAACTTTAATATATTTATCCACGAAATTTAATTTTGTGATGTAAAAATTAATAATAGGCGTGAATTATTAAATATTTTAAATGATTTTTAATCCCGATTGTATTTTTAAAAACATATTTAGCATTATATGGCAACAATGTCAACGGCTAGTCAAATGACAGATGTGTTCTAACGTCGTGTTGATTTGAAACATTTTCAGGTTCATCGAGGTATTTGTTATAATTAACAAATAATAGATAATTTCACTTAAAAGGTGTTTTATAAAAAGTTGTGGAAACACAAACAAAAGTGCTCCGGAAAAAAATGTAATGTAAAAATATGGATATTCGAAGAACTTAGTGGCAAGCTTCCAATATTTCTGATACCTTCAAAAATCCAAATTTTGTTTATAGGAAGAATCTATCATGTCCTAATCAACTTTGGGCAAATTTGATGAATCCCCTTTCACAAAATTCAACTCTATCTTAATAGTATATTGATAAAATATAAAATAACAAATTCAAACGCCACATAGACAAACAACAAATAAATCTAACCAATATGTCTCTTTCACTTGTATTGTGACAATAAGTGAGAACTGACAGCACTGACAGCAAGCTGAGCAGGCAAGCAAAGCTGGAAGAGGTGAAGCAAGGAGGTGGAGAGCCGTTTTTATATAATTTTTCCACATAATCCTCGCCATGAGTTTTATTTACATTTTTAAGATAACTTCTAAATAATAACAAACATAAATATCTTTTAATTCCTTCTAAATACATGTACATAATATTTATTGACTTTCAAGATATTGAGCAAAATAGATGTGTTATAGGTAAAATAATGTAAAGTAAATACACAATTTGGCATTCATGTAAGATAGTTACAGTCTAAGCGAAAGTTGTTTATGATTGATTAAATTATTTCCCGCCGAAAAAAATCATTTGAAATCTGTGTCTAGACGGGCGTATTCTTATTTCTTATTTTTATTCAAGAAATTATTGTTTTAGTTTAAATTGATTATGCAGTAATTGTTAAAATAATAACATTACTTGATATATCACCAAAACTAAATTTTAAAAAAATGGAAAATACCCCATTCATAATGTAATTGGTTTTTTTTTAAACTGAACCTTTTTATTTTTATTAGCACAATTGACACTATATTTGATTTAGTCAAAATTACCTTTATAAACTTCAGTTTAAAAATAAATGTTTCTGTACGACTTCATGGCATAATTTTATGAAGTCGCAACGTTTAATCAACTCATGGTTTTATATTAGATTTGACAGTAAAAAGCACAGTATCATTTATAAAAAGCATATTACTTACCATCACAAAACAGAAATAGGCCGTTATATAAAAAAAATCAAATTCAAATAAATACAATAAAATTATCATTTTGTAATAAAATACCGAGAAGAAAAAATTGAAAGTAAGTAAATCTACTGCAGAAATATTAAAATGATCGTTTTTTATTCTAATGATTTCGACTAACTGCTAAGTAAATTTCCCATTCTACCTGAATGGTTCACTTTTTTTGCTATCTTACTGGTAATATATGTAGCTTGTTTAGGAAATATTTGCGATATCATCCAATGCCTGAAGTATATTTATTTAGTTACTTGGCAACAATATGAATTTTATGTTCTTTAGTTCAATATATCACCTGTTAAAATAATGACCATCATGTTTCTTACACCCTTTATATGTATAGAAGATAATGCAATTTAAAAAAAGGAAAATTATATGAAAAGGGGGAGGGGGGGGGGGGGCAGAGGTTGTTTTTCTTGTTTTAATGAGCAGGCATTCGTTAGTGTGTAGTAGTGGCATAAAAGAGAGAAAAACTTGCCTTGGCGGAGCAGCACTAGATTATTCTTATAGAAAATATTAATGTTATATGTTAGAATATAGGGTATAAAATACTTTGTCCACGACTATTAAATAATGTATTCATTATGTGTGTGTTTCCTCAAGGATAATGCTATCCATTATTCTCTGCAGTGAATAATGATTTCATTATTCACTAGTGAATAATGAGGACAGTCAGTTGTTTATAAGAAATCACGTTAGTGACTTTTTACTAAAAATTTAAAATGTCAAAATTGCTGCAACCAAAAGACAAGTGTTGTTTCTCTAAGTTTTCTAAAAAGCACTCAAATGGTACATGCCAAAAAGGTACTTTAATGGACAATCATATATTAGCAACACGCGGCAGTCTCCAACATTGTTTTTGAAACCATTTACCTACGCGCTTACAAACTTCATTATTTTATAAGTAAGCCATGACAATGCGTCAAAGCGTAATTTTTTTATTGATTTGAAACGTCAAAATTTGTGCATCATATTTATCTCGTTCATTTAAGTTTGTTAATTGTCTAAAATGAAAAAAAGTGAAACTATATGTGGAAACCCCAGACATTACCAAAGCTGCTGAAATCAGCTCTATGCATTTATGGGCAGAAAAATCGAAAAATTTTACATTAAAACGTTAAAAGTAAATGGGACTTAAAAATTCTTCAGTAAATAATTTAATCAAAAATATTTAATTGTCGTGGACAAAGTATAGTATTCTACTCGCATATAATGGCTACTATTCACTCTGGTGATTTAAAACACTCGCCTACGGCTCGTGTCTTAAACTTCACCCTCGTGAATAATAGCCATCATTATATGCTCGTTGAATAATATACTATTTATAAATCAAAATCTTCATACTTAATTAATTACTGTATTTATCAATCCTGATCCCGAAATGAATCTTGCGATTATTCAAATCCTGATTTACTTTTGAAATCAATTGATATATCGAGATTTGGGATCCTGAGATTTGAATATTGGAATCCTGAGTAGTAAGAAATAAAATATTAACCTCTATAACCAACAGTTACGTGTTTACCTATCTCTGACCTAACTTGATCATAGAGTCTAGCGATGCCACTGCGTGAAAGTCACTTTGTGCAATAAAAGTCCCTATAATGTTTTATACCAATTTTGAATAGATAAGAAATATTTAAATCAGGGACTGTAATCGGACCGGAACCAAAAACTCCACCGTAATTACTAATTTTTCTAATCGAAACCGGAATAAGAATTTCTTATAAACGGAAACCGAAATTAAAAGTCTCATTAATCTGAAACCTACACCACAAATTATAAAGTAATACGTTTTTTGTGATGGGACGCATAAATGGCTTTGTCTTATTCAGTGCAGTGGTCAACTGGTATCCGGTTCACTAGTTCAGCAGTGTAAAAAGTCCTTAATTTCGGTTGTCAAGGAATGACAAATGACCATACGTACTAAAATTTCCATATCATTGTAAAATCCCCCAGAAATACAATTTTTATCTAATATTACTGGAATGAATTTATTGATGAATAGTAAATTACTTTAGCCATTTTTCACTCTAAATGACTTATTTGGCGCCAGGGTATCTATCAGTATCAGTATTGAAATGGCAACACAACAGTGTTTTATGATAAGATGTGCGGTTTGAGGATTCCTAGAGAGCCACTAACAGCCACACAAAAAATGCTTCATAACAGTTTGTCGTCTCGAGATTGTTTGTCTACAAATAAAAATTTAATAATTTTGGTAGAAATTAATATCCGTGATACCGAACACGAACCCTCAGCTTCCGCCATCTTGAGTGACATTAAAGTGTCACTGTGTCATGTAAGCTAATTCAGCTGTTTTAACACGTGGACACACCGAAATGTGTCAGCACGAAAGCGCCATTCAATACAGTGAATTTATTCACTAATGTCCAATCCAGTCTATTATTCAGTTAGAGCGTTGTCGTGTTCTGTGAATGTTTCCATGTATAGCTATCCCCCAATCTGCCTTTGAGGAATCCGTTTAGCCATTTGTGGTCGTTGAATTGTCTGTGGATAATAATGGGCGGCGGTTTTCATGCAGCAGGTTGAGTGGCGGTTGTCTTTGGCTCCAGCTGCTTGATTGGTTGTGGCAGTGTCACGTCCATATCTTCGTCGATGTTGATTCACCCCTCGTGTGATAGATAAATAGGTCCTCCGTTTTAACGTCTTCTTTGGCATGACCGACACGTCTGAGTCAATTCCAGAGGTCAGTTTTGCTGGTAGGAGTGGCCGATCACCTCTTGGTGAGTTGATTATATTGCGGTGAATTTAATTTCCGTGAGATGGCAATTGTGAGAAGTCCATTTCACTGTTTTTTGATTTAAGAGTTTTTGAAATTTAGTACCTTGATTGATTTTAACCAAACCGGTCTGGGGAAAGGGTCCTTAACGAGAAAAACTTTGTTTGAGGTAAAACGTCACTTGATGATTTTGAGGTTAACGGTTTTTTGAATTTTAAATGAAGTTTCCAGGAAAGTCAAATTAATAGGAGGAATGCATAGGTTTAGTAAAATATTTCGACGCCAGGTGGTTACCGATCGGCTTTGGGTACTCTATTCATTGTGTTCTGTGCTTTGTAGTTTTGATGTGTTGAAATGTTTGTTTATTTGAAACCTACGGAAAATGGATAGTTTAGTTGAACTAAAAGAAAAGCTTGGCATTTTTAAAGAAGTAGTAAACAAAGATGCACAGAAAATGAGGTTATGTTGCAGTACCCAAACGCGACTCTGACGCCGCCTGAATGCATTTGGTCTGTGAAATGTTTTGAACACACTAGATGGGCTTTTTTGTAATTTGATAGCAACTATCCACTTTCTTCTAAAACTGCTGCATACTGGAAACTGGTGAAACTTTAAATTTTTATTTTTTCTATAATAGGAAGTGCATTGAGGCACACAATTGCTTGGCATTTTTAAAGAAGTAGTAAACAAAGATGCACAGAAAATGAGGTTATGTTGCAGTACCCAAACGCGACTTTGACGCCGCCTACATGCATTCGGTCTATTATTTGTTCAATATCAATGTCGCTTTTTTAAAAAATTTATAAACTCACGGTTTTCTGCCCACGAGAACTGCCTCCACTTTCAGAGGTATGCAATGGCCTTTTTCCGGCTTTGTATCACTCGATTTTTGTAATTTTCTTGGTGTCATTTTTGGCCTGGATTGCAAGACAAAACTTTAGCTACTGGATCATTATACAACGACTAAAATTGAATGCCTGTAAATTATTGAAAGATTACTATATCAAAACCAATGCACAAATCGAACGGCTTATAAACATATTTGTGTTCATTTATAAAATATAATATAGTGTTAAAAATGTAATTCCTGCAATAATTTTAATTAAAAAAAATTTGCCAAATTTTAAATTTTAGTTATTGATTTATAAAAGTACGGTCTCATAGATGAAGATGGCACCACTTAGATTCGGTTTAAGTTGCTGATCTACTTTAAATCACTTTTATCAAGTCAAGTACTTTAGAGAGGAACGTATATCTGAAAGATGGATAGCCCTAAGCATGGGCAAATCTATACACACTACCTGGCTGGTGGTGCTGTGATCAATAAGGCCATTCCCCCAGGGCGAAGCTTTTTCAATTACACTGAGGTTGGGCCTTTGCGATTATTCTTAACCCAGATAACTGGCTGGCATAATTATGGTAGCCGGGACTGCATACATGCATTATAGGTAGTTTTTAAAATGTCACACGGGGCAAGCGTAGAGGCGACTTCAATGTGAATGTCAGTCGATATTCCATTGAAGCAACGTCGAGCGCGGTTAGTACTTGGATGGGTGACCCATCTTGGGAAATACAGCGTTCTCGTCCCACCTTCTAGCGGCTTGTATATAAGTGTATACACGGAAGTTACGTAATTTCAGACGAGGGTTACGTAGTGGATATACCATCCTTCGGAGGGGATGTAAAGCAGGCGGTCCGTTGTCTATTAAATGTTAGGCAAGTAAAAGATCCCTACTTTTCTTAAGGGAAGAGGTTGGGCAAAATTTCCAGGTTGGGGGTAGCTCGTCTCCTGGCGTCGGTGATAGGCCCTGGTAGCGGAAATAGGCCGACGTTAAATAGTTAAAAAAAAAAAAAACTACATTTCTAGGTATAGCACATACGATTTATAAACGTTGTTTTGGGCAGGTTTTGTCGCGATAATATACGTTTGGTTTACCATTTTTCGACATACGATTCTGCAGCATATAAAAAGTTTGTTAGACTTATTAGTGTTTGCTGGGATAAGTTTTTTTATTTCCATTTTCAAAACGATTGTTGCTACGAATTGTTGCTGCCCCGAAAATCGAAAATGGTGTGCTTTAGGTAACCGAACCAAAATACACTTTACCGAACCTAATTAGACTTTGGTTTCAGTCCCTGATTTAAATATTTGTTTTATTAAAAATTCATAATTTCTGTGCTTAAACATTGTATTGCTACCCATAAACAAAATTAAACAGCTGGATTACAATTTAAACTAAATAGCTCATTACTGAATTAAGGTAGATGCCAAAATGATATACACATTCTTGGATGTATTTTTGGCAATATCTTATAATACTCGCAAATTATAGCGGCCCAGTTATGACATTTGGTCAGAAATGGGTAAAGGAAATTTTCCATATGAAAGTTTCCAGGAATTTTTGTAAGTTTCCGGAACAAAGTTTTGATAAATATGAAAGTTTCGTATAAAATATTTAAATATTCCCGAAAGTTTCCAAGACACCGAGTAAGTTTCCAAATTTTTCATGAATATTTACAATTGTCCTCATAATTTAAAATTGCCGGCACGGCGATCGGGTGACCTCTAGTTTCGTAACATAACCTCAAACATCAGAAATCTATTATTTTCTTATTAGTTTTTAAGTGTTAAAATTAAATAAACATTTATTTATTATTTCGTTTATTTAAGTTTTTGACTTTTTCTTTTTTCTATTTTTGTTTTTTGTTATTCTCTCATACTGTGGTATCTTATGTTATTAGTTTATTTACTATGTCAGTCAGTTACTGTGCTACAGTTTGTCTTATACATTAATTTATCATATTTGATGTTACCATGTGTTTCCTGTAAATGGGTGTAACCTGTTGGAAATAAAGATCTAAATAAATAAAAAATAAATAAATAAATATTACTATAATATGAGATTGAAATGTTATTTAATTTCTGTCTTCCGTCTTGTCTTCTATAATTCCGTTTCTATACTGTTGCACAAAAAAGGAGTTAGACTTATGAGTCTTATGACAAATGTATTAGTTTTTAATTTTATATTCCACATATTTATCACATTCTTTAAATAATTTTATATATATTTAATTACCTAATAATTCAAACAAAAAAATACAGGACATAACCTTCAATCGCTCTATATTTTTCATACAGCACGTTAAGTATCTAGCAGTTATCATATATCAATTATTTGGTAAAAGCCTGCGTCATCATGAGTCAGATTTTGCCATAAAATAAGCTATCAATATTACCAGTGGAAAGTTTCCAGGAAAACTTCCTGGGAACTTTTGAAGTAATCAAGACTCCCGGAGTTTATACCCATCTTTGAATTTAGTACTTTCACTTTTGACATTTCCTTTCTAACTTGAGTAGAATACTTTATATTGCATGTAGTTTCAGTTAAAAAACTTGTAAACAAACTGCTGAATGAGCTGCTTATTAGGACAGACACACCTTGTATAACTGCAATAATTATATTGGCAAACTTATTTAATAAAGATGTTTTTCTATGACTTAAAAAAACGCTTTTTTTATCATTTTTAGTGCGTAAAACATATATTTATGTTAATAAGTAAAAAGCATTAACAAAAAGTATTTTAAACAAGTTTCGAAAACGAATCTTTTCACAGAAGTGAGACAGTTTGGTGGAGCGAGCCGTCGGCTAGTTCCACAAGTCGAATGAGTGTGGAAAGATGTTTTCAAACATGTTGTTTACGATTCTTTTTCTACGACTGCAGAATCAACTATTTTTAATAAACTTCTTTAAGGTACTTGTATACTGATAAGAGCGAATATAGCGGTGGATTTAATAAATTAAAGCGCGAGAGAGAAAGTGTAGAAGCATTTGGCAACACTATACGATTGCCATAACTCCCATATACTAATCTGCTATATTTAATCTGGCTAAATTTTATCGAGTAATTTTCGATATTTCAAGAGTTATTAGGTTATTGTCGGCTATCTCTTTTTATAATACTTTTACCACGTCTCGACGCCGACTTTCAATAAGTTACCAAATGCTGTATACAGATCGCGAATGATTTATTAAAATTATCGCTTCAACTGCCTTCGAAATCACTAAACGTCACTTTCGATTCGTTCGTGCCGAGCCGAATTTTCCAATTTCGATATGCAATTTATGATGAGGTTTAACTGGAAGTCTTTCTCTTTACGTCACGACATTGCACGGCCGTCCCGCTGGTGTTTTTCGAAAAATATAAGTCAAGATCGCATGTTGTAATTTTTTCGTCTCAGAAATGCCGCCTGTTTTTTACTATTTTTCTCAGATATGGTGGTTAACTGCTTTATTGTAGACAATGGTACAATCCTACCTATATAGGATGCAACTCACAATACATATATTCAAGTGTATACAGTGTTGTATACACACAACGGTAAGAGCTAGCTCGAAATAAAAAATTTGGTCAAACAAGTACTCAAATCTTTTGCTACCATCAGACTTTTTATTTTTCTTTTCGTTATGGAGATAGTTACTGAAATGTCGACGATGTAGGGCAAAAAATCGCAAATTTTGTGCTTCAAAAGTTGACAATTTCTTAATCTTGACTCCTACGCCAAAAGACTACTTCAGCTAATTTAAATAGAATTAAATTTGCTAATCTTCCTTTTTTTAATTTTTGGATTTCAACAAAAATTAGGGAATTAGAGGGGGTGGAAATTGGTACTTTTTTTTTTTTTTGGTAAAACTTCGCCATTTTGTCACCGTAATTAACTAAAAGCGATCTCATATACGATGGCCACTTAATATCATGTATTACCTAGATGCTTCATTAATCTCGGCCCTTCAAAAGAAAGGTTTCTGACTAAATTATTTTTTTAAGATTCACATGCATTTTCTAGGAAAACGTGAAATCTTCTCCATTTACTCGAATATCTCGATATTTATAGGTTTTTGAAAAATTTGTAGGCAACAAATGTAAAGAATATTTATACTAATCTTTAATTTTATACTTTTTAAAAAGTTAAATATTCGTGCCATCTTCGAAATATACAACGTTGCCGATCAATTTCAACAGCTGTTTTATTTACACAAATGTAGGACTTAAAATTGATTAAAGTTCTAATAGCTTTTATATTAGACGGACGGTTTTTTTCAGGGTTTTAACAGAGTGCTAATAAGAAACTACTTAATGTTATGTTAGTTTTTGAAGCATATTTGTAAAAAATTGTGGTATTAAGAGCGAAAGTAAAAGTTCATTTTAGCATACAAGTACCTTAAAAGTGATGTGGTTTGAAGATTTCAAAACTGATGTTTAGTCGTTAACCCTTTCACTGCGGGAACCGGCTAATTACGCGAGGATGGAGGCACACTTAAATGCGGGTGAATATGTTTATAATATGTACTAAACTTCAATTTGGCACACCCAAAAAAAAAAAAATGCTCTTCTTTTATGTCTTTATATATTGTTTTCTATTTTATGTTTTTATAAAAAATAATTCATTCTAAAACAAAATTTATTTAGAAATCTGTAAAATGTGACATTTTACAATATTTATAAGGAACATTTTCAATACAAATAAAGCGCACCAATACGGGAAACGTGCACATCTGCGAACATGATCCATCTGTAGGTGAGGGAGACGTACAAATCCGCAAAGCCTTACCGCAGCCGCAGTGAAAGGGTTAAGTTGCTATGAACCTGAATAGGCTAGCCTACTTCAAATAAAAGGTGTCAGTTGTGTTTTTGACAGGACTGTGAAAAACATGACAGTACTGTGTTATTTGGATTTTTGCATACATCGCACAGTGGGCCAGAATCCGAAAAAGCTGGCCAAAAGTCCAAAATTCGAAAGAGGTTTAATTAAATTGTATTCAAAGAAATATTTTTTGTAGTCAGAAATGTTCAGTTCATTACGTACCGCAAATTCCAACCGTATTGTTGCCCATTTTTACCTGATGCACCCTACGAAACACAACGTTCTGTTAGTGTACAGTTGTGAATAGTTGCTTGCCACATTCGAACGTACGATATTCGATATTCCTGTAATTTGTGTAATTTCAACAAAAACATAGTAAAATTTTAGGAAGATAATCTATAAAGTAAGTATTTTATTTTGCATATATTTATTGCTTGTGAAATGTGATACATTCGGTCATAAAATCGTGTTAAACGGGGTTCTACAAAGATAAAGAAATAAAAATTAATGGGTACCTTTTGTTTGAGCTACAAAAAAAGCGCAACGTGTTCCAAGCATGATTCTTTTACTGGTCGATTTCTTATAGTTTTTTCAAATTATAATACAAAATTTAGAATCCAATTCAACCCGGTTTGAAAGTAATGAGTAATAATTTGGTCAAGTACGAGGTTTTAAATTGAAAATATACGTACGACGCGACGACGGGCCCTCGCTCGGTAACTGCTTCGAATTACTATTTTAATTTAAAAATGTAAAAAAAGGTAAAAATTGGTTGCCTTTAGGAGCCACTATTGTTTTTGTGATCGGACACGGTGCAAAATACAGCGACGCGTTAACTTTGGTTTATAGTGTTCTTTTAGCCTAAAAATTCCATTTAAACGTAACAATTTATAATATTTATGTGTTATAAACAATTTTTGAAAAAATTAAAGCATTTTGTTATGTCAAAAATAATTATTGAAAAAATATTTATTTTTTGGTTGGAATTTATAAAATGCCTAAAAGTATGTAAAATTGAGTTTAAATTAATTAACTAATTTAATTTTTTAAATTTGAATTGAAATTCGTAATCAGCGAACTCGAAAACCCCCGAATACCAATTTTCAATTAAAATGATTGACTTTTCTCAAATGTTTGTCGCCATATTGGAGCCGCCATTTTGCTTTTGAAAAAACTATTACTAAATTCGTATTCAGCGGCCTCGAAAACCCCCGAATACCAATTTCCAATTAAAATGCCTTATTTTTCTCAAACGTTTGTCGCCATATTGGAGCCGCCATTTTGTTCTTGGAGAAACTATTATCAAATTCATAATCAGCGACCTCGGAAACCCCCGAATACTAATTTCCAATTGAAATGACTAACTTTTCTTAAACGTTTGTCGCCATATTGGAGCCGCCATTTTGTTCTTGAAAAAACTATTACCAAATTCGTAATCAGCAACCTCAAAAACCCCCAAGTGAAAATTTTCAAAACCATTACTCCATTTTTCGACTTTTGGTCAGCTTTTTCGGATTCTAGCCCACTGCATCGTGCAAAAATGACAATTTCGAGTCATGGCTACTGTGCGTTATTTGTCGTTTTCGAAGGCAGTCGTAGAAAAAGTAACATTATTTCACTCTTTTGTATAGCCGGATCCATGAATGCATTGAAAACAGTTGAAGTTTTGTCTCACAATCTTTGCTTTAGAAACGTCAAATTATGAATTCGTTTTGACGTTTAAGTCTAGAGCAAAATGGGCCATCCCGGCCTGATTGCCTAGTAAAACAACAGTACTACTACTAATTTTGACATTTATTTATATAAATATGGAAATTAGCAGTCGTAAAAAAAAAATATTGTATGAAACATGCATAAGTCCATTTTTTTCACTCATGGGATTGCCAAACTTCCCATTCATGAAAAAGAATGGGCAGATTTCTAAATTCACCGGTGGATCGCACCGGTAAGCAATAACATTATTTGATTGGCTAATTTGAAACAAATAGCCAATCAGCTTCGTATTTTGTCCACCTGGTGCGTCCACCGGTGAATTTAGAAAAGTGCGGTTTGTACACTTGTTGCATAAATCACTATTCTAACATCTTCACAAAATATTAAGAGTATATGTATATTTTTTGTATGTATATGACTGTGCTTCCTAAATTATCAGTTAACTAAAGAAATTTTTAAAATTCATATATGTATGCCCTTTGTAATATTTAAGTACCTATGTTTTATTTTAAGGTTGCAAAAGTGCACGTTTTATAAATTTTCATCTTTTCCAATCTGTCGCCAGGTGTGAATTATTATAAATTATTATTATGTACGTACTATAAAGTTTTTTATGACTCACCATAGGCTATTTTTTAAAATTATTGTCAAAATGTAAAAAGTTAGTTAACAAAATATTATATAATCTTACAATTTTCAATAATCTTTTGAGTGTATTTACGAATAATAAGTGCCAAATTTAAATAGTTAATACAGGAATTATAGGGATAGAAAATTTAAAAAAATATATTAAACCTGGTTTGTTTTGTTTCTTAACTGTATAGAACAGGCTTTTCTTTATTTTTTTTTTAATATGTACTCATTAAATAAGTAATTAATAAGTACCCATTATTAAACTAATTGAACAAGGAGTTCAACATTTCATCCTTAACTTAAATTTTCAATTAATATATTTATGTATTATTCAACAACATATTTATGATTATTGTATCATATATAAATAGTTAGCTCGAAGTGAATCTTCCATGTGATCTACATTACCTATGTGGATGACCTTTGGCTTTAAAAATTATATTAAAATTAATTTATATTGGTCCACGCAAATTAGATTAAAAAACACTGAAAAGGAGAAATAATTTATAGTAATAATATTTGATACTCTAGATGTTAGAAATAGATACCTGAAAAGTTCCCCCCCAATTTGGGTGGAACATCTCCCTTTTCTTGCAAAAAGCCACCCCTGACGGGGCTTAAAGCTGGTTTTTTACTTTTATCTTGTAAATCGTTCGTCGGAAGAGAAAAAAGTATAGGAGATAAAAAATTTGTCGTTAAATTCTGCATAAAAAATGTCCTATTAACCTTGTAGTTTATCCTCGCCTATTTCGCGCTAACAGCGTCCGAACAGAGAGATAGTAGTTTGGAGTGCACAGGTAAAAATCAATCCTATTCGAAGTTTCATGGCGAATATCTTATCTTTGTATGATATTTTCAATAAATATAAAAAAATAATAAATCAATCCTGTGCGTTTTTCTCGTTAAAGTAACCTGTTTTAAGATATTCATTGTGAAACTTCGAATAGGATTAATTTTTACCTGTGCGCTCCAAACTACTACTCTTCTGTTCGGACGCTATTAGCAAGAAATAGGTGAGGATAAGCTACAAGGTTAATAGGACATGTTTTATTCAGAATTTAACGACTTTTTTATTTCCTATACTTTTTTCTCTTCCAACGAACGGTTTACAAGATAAAAGTGAAAAACCAGGTTTAAGTCCTCGTTAGGGGTGGTTTTTTGCAAAAAGTCCCCCCCCCCCTAAATGGGGGGGGGACTTTTCGGGTATATATTTCTAACCCTATCTAGAGTACCCATCTCAAATATTATTTTATTACTTTATGTACACTCAGATTAGGAAAAAAAACGCCGTTTTAGAGACAAATTCTGAACAGCAGTTTCTCTGCATAGGAGGTAAGTATTTAACTTTTAGAACAAGGTTTTGCTTATGCGCAGAAAAAGAGACATGATTTTTGAGATATATACATATATACACGTTTTTTCTGGTTTTTTTCATTTGGACGTATATACCTCGAAAAGTACGTAGTTTTAAGGCGAAACGAACATAAGTAAACGCATTCAGAATACGATATTTGAAAATATATATTGTTTTTTCGTGTTTATTTATTTTGAATGCAAATATCTCAGAAAGTACGCGTTTTTATGGCTAAACGAACATAGGCAGATGTGTTCAGAATGAGATTTCCTACAAAAAACGGTCCTATGCATTTTTCTGATTATCCCATTGGTTTTTCCAGAAAAACTTCTTGAAAAATATATATATTATATACTACTATTACTATATGTATACGTCATCAAGACAGTTTTTGTGGCAATCATTATATTGTGTGGATGCATATTTACATTTTAACGGAAAACCAATGGGATAGTCAAAAAAATGTATAGGACCTTTTTTGTAGGAAATCTCATTCTGTTCGTTTAGCCATAGAAATGCGTACTTTTCGAGATATTTGCATTCATAATTAAAAAAACACGAAAAAACACATACATATTTTTCAAGTCGGTTTTCCGGAAAAGCCAGTGGGATAATCAGAAAAATGTATAACACCTTTTTTTGTAGGAAATCGTATTCTGAACGCATTTACCCATGTTCGTTTAGTTTAAAAACGCGTACTTTTAGAGATATATACGTCCAAATGAAAAAAAAAAACACGAAAAAACATATATATATATCTCAAAAATCATATCTTTTTTTTTTCTGCGCATAAGCAAAACCTTGTTCTAAAAGTTGAATACTTACTTCCTATACAGAGAAATTGCTGTTCAGAATTTTTCTGTGCTTTTTTCCTAATTTGAGCGGACTATTATTTCTTCTAAAATATCTAATTTGCATGGACTATATGTAGTTTTTAAAATGTTATAAACACTGGAAAATTTTCACTTTTCCAACAATTCATAGAACCTCATATTATTAATATTTCTTTTTTGTAAAATTAGTTTAAAATGGAAATGATTTTGTATACCAACTGTTTTAAAACTAAATATTGTCTTTTAGGAAACACATGAGACATTAGTTATTGTTGGTTTGCTAAAATCATATACAGGTTGTTTAAGGAAATGTGAGGACAAACGAACGATAAAAAATTCCATTGTAAATATAAGGCTAATAAAGTTCATAATATATCTAGACATATCTAGAACCTGACCTTTATTGAGTTTTAAGAAGTGAGATAGTACCCATAATCACCAAAACACCAAACGTTACTCTCTGCCTGTATTGGAGATGATTTGAATTTTAAATATTTCCTGATGGTCTTGGTTGCTAAAACATTCTCTTTGAGTGTAGTATTGAGTGTTTATGAAAATTACTTGAGTGGTCGATTCAATGAAGATTCTGGCTTCGGAATCCGCAGGAACAGGTCGAATTCCCATGAATTTTTTTTTTTTTAAATGTTTGTTACATTTAATTATTCAAAATCAGAAACATTCCAGCTGGGTCTAATTTGGAGGTGGCATTAAAAAAAAAAACAAAGATATTGAAGCTGAAAGAGAATCAAATTTTGAACAAAAAACGCTCTATGCAACTTCTCATTTAAATTGGATAGCCTTTAATTTGAGGTGAGGTATGGTACCGGTTTCAGTGACTGAACCTCGATCGGCAAAGTTAAGCACGCCGGGCGAGTCCGTCACTTGAATTGGTGACCGTATCTCATCTCGCCGTCCTGGTTAAGTGGTGAGTAGCATTAGCTAAACTTCGCCAGGATGTAAATATAAATAAGGCATGAAAAAAAAATTATAACAGTTCGAAAAAAGAGGTATTTCAACAACGATTTTTGTCAAATAACTCGAAAAGTATTACGTTGAGAGAAAACATGCTAGTAGACCAGTCGGAATAGTTTTTTTGTGCGGAATGTCATTTACCTGCTTTTTTTAACTCGTAAATGTAGCATTGTTTGAAAATATATCAAGAGATAGAATAGTTGAGAAAATTGATTCTGAATATTTTATTATTCTTGACATTTTACAAATCTTGACAAATATTAATATGAAATATATCATCAGTATAATGTAAATTATGTTTAAATATCCAATTTACAGTTGATATAAAATTTACAGACCTATACATAATTTACATGTTAAACAGAAAAAAAAATCTTTTCTAGTATTGAGGTATTAAAATGATGGGAAAATAAATAAACAAATATATATTTTCATAAACAGACTATTTATTTTATGCATAGTACAGTGTACATGTATAACTTAATAGACCATTTTGAAAAATTTTCGGAAAATCTGAGAAAATTTCAAAAAAAGCTGTTCTTTTTTTCAGCGTAATCAGCGACTCCAAAAACTCCCGCAATTTTTTTTTTTTTTTCGTCAAAAATGCGAGTTTAACTATGAAATTAATGAATTATTCAAAGCGTAAAGAAAAAATTCACAATTTTCATAATTAGAATTCAAAAATTTTATTCCGCTCCAGAATGTGTCTGATTTCAAGTAATATAGTATAAGAAATATTTTTTTAAAAGTTTCATCATAATTGGTACTGTTCCTAAGAATTCTGAAGTTTTGTCAATCTGTAGGCTTCATTGACTCAACTACAGTGTTAGTTTATCTATTTAACTGAAGTCATATTTGGTAATGTACGTTCGAAATTTACAATGTTAAAATGCCAAAATTAGAATAACATGGAAATTGCCATTAACGTAGTATATTATTTTATATAATCCCTACTTATTCACAAGAAATAAATATATTCGTACAGTTGTTTTTTGTGAGAAAATTTTTCAAATTGATTTAAAATTTACAGTAACATCAAACCCAATTCTGTTTGACATCTGTTTAAATATTGAATCTTGAAGCTCATTGTTATATTAATATCTAATAGTAAACAAAGTGAATCATTCATTTGGCGATTTTTAAATAAATTGAATACAATTTGAAATAGTACCTATATTACAAGCAAAGGTTTAAACTTGGCTCAACTTTCAAGAAAGATCAAAGATTTATTTGAGTCACTTAAATTAATTTCTGAGTTTATTTTTGTATAAAGCTTTTTTATAAATCAAAAAGTTTCCGATCAACAATAACCTCGATAATCCAGACTAATTAAAACCTCAATGATCTGAATTAGTAAATAATTCGAATTACTGAAGCATTTAAATTTTTCAGGATTTCTCACTGGAAAATTAGCATTTTACTCAAAATAATTTCAGGTAACATTTTCCAGTAAAATGCTGATTCATTAGCATTATAAATATGAATAGAAGAAAAGTTTAAATCTTTTATCCATATGATGGGGGCGACCGCGGCTTTGTCGTTGGATAACTTTTTGCCACACACTTTAATGCGCGCAGACCATGTCTTTTCCTGAAATTAGAAATCCAACCCCTACTTGCTACAAAATTATCATTTCCATATTAGTCTAAGAGCTGGGCACGAGATTTCGATGTGACTCGGGTTATGAAAAGTTTCCGTAATAATACGTCGTACACTAAGGGAGGACCCTGATTTGGGCATTTGCTGACAACTCGAGTGGGGAGGGGCGCCGCCATATTGAAAAAATGGCGCACAAAAACAGTTTATTTGAAATATCTCGCTTCGGGCGCCTCATACGGCAAAAAATGTTCTTATGAAAATAAAAGAGCTTTAAATGTTCTACAAAATGTATCCTCCGGTGCAGCAGCCAAAATTATGTTTTTTTGTAATTTCTCAATTTAGTGCGACTTTTATGAAGCAGTATTTTTGTGTTGAGACAAAATTTGTTTTCATACCTGAAAATCTTCAAATGTAGTTGATTTTACTTGTCTGCTACGCATAGCTCAATGTTCAGTACCCGTTTCCACACCACCTTGAGGTAGAGTATATGGCCCGATTTTTTTTTTTACGTGGTCCCCTATAGGTCAAATCCACAACTAGCCTGCTTCTTGAGGCGTTTTAGGTGCTTGATGTCGAAGATCCAGGTTCATTGTAGTCTTCAACAATACTTTCTTCGGAAATTGCTTCTGTTGCGCTGTTCACTGATTCTACGTATTAATTGTTCTTCATGCTTGCGAGAAATGTTTCGACTGGAGAGTCGACTTCCTCGTCGTTATGAAGCTCGTCGACTGTTGCTGGTGCATTGTCGCAGCTCTGTCTGTTACAAAATTTTCAAATTGCCTCAAGGTGGTGTGGAAACGAGTATTGAACATTGAGCTATGCGTAGGAGACAAGTAAAATCAACAATATTTGAAGATTTTCAGGTATGAAAACAAATTTTGTCTCAACACAAAAATACTCCTTCATAAAAGTCGCACTAAATTGAGAAATTACAAAAAATCATAATTTCTGCTGCTGCACCGAAACTATTCAGTTTAGCGAAAAAATCTATAGGACACATTTTGTAGAAAATTTAATGCTCTTTTATTTTCATAAGAACATTTTTTGCCGTATGAGGCACCCGAAGCGAGATATTTCAAAGATACTGTTTTTGTGCGCCATTTTCTCAATATGGCGGCGCCCCTCCCTAATCAAGCTGTCGGCAAATACCCAAATCAGTGTCCTCCCTTAGTGTACGACATATTGTTACAGAAACTTTTCATAACCTGAGTCATATCGAAATTTCGTGCCCAGCTCTCCGTCTATATGTTTCACTGTAAAACTGCTTTGCTTTTGCAGATTGAATTTCGTACAAAATAGGGACGTGTCTCGATCGTTGTTTACAAAACCAAGCGTACAAACACAATTCCATTCTGGATGTTCAGCCTTTCTTAACGTTTTTCTGACACCAGGTCCAGAATCACAGTCGTTAACTAAACTAAAAGGTTAGTAAAAGTACGAAATGGTTTTACATATGTTTTAGATACCTTTTCATATTCTGCTTATTTTATGGGTTTTCGAGGTAGGCATTTCAAATATTATATATTATTCCATAAAGAATTATTTACACATACATTTTTTTTTTTTTTTCAAATAGGATTGATCACAGTTTTGTTAAATAGACATTTTTAAAATGGGCGTTTTTTCTGCTCTTGGTTTGCCAATATATTCATGTTCGATAAGGGTGGAATAAACATTGGTTATAATTTCTTTGGCATCTGTAGTAGACGTGGCGGGTGCATAAAACCCTACCTGATAAGATACATTAATGAAAGAAAGAAAAATTTATAGGTGCTAAGAAACTAGAATTTACAAAAGTCAAGAGTAGTTCATATTAATACAATGAGTTAAACATCTGGATATGCTAAGGTCCCAAATTTACCATATCTGTAAAATCATTTATATAAACATCTTCCATAGAGCCCAGACACGACAGAGATCATTTTATAGTGAAACCCACAAAAGTTGCAAACTAAATAATTTTTTTTTAATGAGTTTGTGAAAGTGTATAGAATAATATCCTGAAAAGTTTACATTCCGCTCGGATGCAGAACATAAAAAAAAAAGTGAAAAAAAAAATTTTCAGTCAGGCTAGAAAAAAACAAAAAATACAGGTGGGTAGACCACGTGTTTCTGAACAAAAAATGTTCTAATAAAATTTATCGTTAAAGCCACGGTTTTCCCGGAAAAAAATAGTGAACTAACTTTGTCATTCTGCTCGGCCAAGCGCACGGTTAAATGCATACTACGGAACCTCTAAAAATTCTTAGCAGTTCTAACAAGTAAAATAAAGCTTTTTTCTCTTACACATTTTTAACATTTTTCTTAGTGACTAAGAGGATAAATAGTGAGTCTGGAGGGAAAATATATAATTATGAACGCATACACAGACACCACACATAGCCACTGAATCGCTCGCATGAATTTTTACGTGCCTTTACTGTATTGTATTTATTACAGATACACCTATCCACATTTCAGCTATATCCATTGAATTCCTTATACATTTGTTAATGTATTGGAAAAGTTCCAGAATTTATATTCAAAACAATCAAAGATATTTTCATAGTTATAAGGATAAGATCGTGACAATCGCAATTTCTTATCATATGATTAATCATATTTTCGAAAAAATGCATAAAAGTAAACGAATTTGTGTTTGAACATATTTATCGAGAAAATCATCAAGCAATTAAATTAAAATGATTTGAGATGTACTTTTTTTTGAATCCACGTTACTACAACTTAATAAACCATAATAATCATGAAGTGTACATACTTTTTAACAGTTCTCAATGAAGAAAGAATTTTTTTGAAGGGATTTTATTTTTTTCTATATTTTATATTGCGACGATTGAGTTCGGGCGTGATAATATATATAAGTATATTTTTCCCATCGATCCTTCACTTGTTTTGTTTAAAACAAAAAAGCATCAGAAAGCTACAATTTCCATCTTTTAAATGAACCGACATGTAATTCAATGCGTCGGTGTCACAGTCATGCGTATTCAAGTGCGCGCACGCATGTATCTTGCTTCGAGTTATAAAGTTACACTTGACTATTTTTTTTCTGGGAAAACCGTGGCTTTAGCGATAAATTTTGTTAGGACATTTTTTTGTTCACAAATACGTGATCTATCCATCTGTATTTTTTGTTTTTTTCTAGCTTAACTTAATTTCAAAATTTTGAAAAAATGGATGAAAAAAATTTTTTTTTCACTTCTTTTTTTATGTTCTGCATCCGAGCGAAATGTAAACTTTCACAAACTCATTAAAAAAAAGTTTACACAGTTTGCAACTTTTTCTGGGTAAATACCTTCATCGACTGGGCTAAGAGTAAAAACATTTAGATATATGATATTTTTTTGTTACATTTTTAAAACTTTTTGAAGGCAACTGTTTCACGGGGGATGGTAGCAGGTTAAATAACTTCTTGTAGGTAAAGTACAACAAACAAGGGTTGCCTTGTTTCTTCCTGGCACGTTTCCTCAGTCAGCCGTCAGCCTCCCTGAGAGCCTCTCTGGCATCATCGACTACATGAATGAAACTAAGGATTACCATGGCACGGATCAGGTCCAGATCGAGGTGTAGACAAAAAAAATTTTATCCTCTACTCTCCATTTTTGGTATTTTAATTATGCCGATCATCGCGAAGTGGATTTTTTTTTGGGGAGGGGCAGGACTTCCTAATATTCTGGCTGTGTAGGAAAAATTATTTCGAATGGCGGAAAATGTTTTCAAAAAGATCATGCCAGGGGGAGGGGGAGACGTGATCGAGCCGATTTCTTCAGGCCATGAAGGTGTGCCATAGGGGAGTCCCCCTCAATTTTGCCAATCTAATTTTTTTCTTGTACCCTTTGACAGACGCCACTGAGAGAGTCGGCACTTCCCAAATCGAGGTCGAGAGGATGGTTGGGATTGTAGGAAGAAAAAAAAATATATATATTTTTTAATTCAGTGGCGGTGAGGAGGGGAGAGCTAGTGAAGTTCCCACGCATACTGCAAGTGTGGATGCCTATTATTAGCGTTCGAATGCTTCGCCAAATAATTCGGCGAGGCGCTTGGGCAAATGTGTAAAGGAGACATAAGATTTTGGTCATCAGAAGTTCAAATTGGCTGACACAATAAGCTTTCAAACTGAGGACTGGCAACCTATAGGATTCGTCAAAGGGTTCATCTGAGCTGTAATGGGCCTTTTCACTAGATTCTTAAATCTCAAAACAAATATGTTTATTTGAAAGCTAACTGATAGATATTCACCTTGTGTTTCAAATATAAATCTCACTTTTATTACGGCAATTTGAACACTCGTTTGACCTTGAGGCTGAGTGACGTCACACATCCCGGACTTATGTTGGCAGCATTTGTCAGAACGCCTAATAGCCACTAACATCACACCACAACTGACACATGTTTATTGTTTACGCTTTGTATTGGCGTTATGTTCTGTGTGTTCCTTTACGAATTGTGTTTTGCTTTGTTTCTGTATAATAGTGGAAGAAAATGGAGCCAGGATTTTTTAAAGTGCAGAAAATCTGCCGAAAGTTGATTGGACAATTTATGTTGTTTGTACATGTTGGTACAAAGCATTCTTTAAACATTTTCTAAACACAAAAATCCAAACTAAAGAGAAACGACTGTCAAAGTGTCAATTTCAACGTCAACTGTCAAAAAGCAGGGAACTAACTTTATGATACACCGGTATGAAGGTCGTAGGCACGTCGACGTCGCTAAGGTGAGTGCGGGACGTCACGTTCAGAGCGCGCGCTTTATTTCCACACTTTTGATATATTTTTTTTCAATAGAAATCATGCTAAAGAAAAAAATATGGCGAAATTTTTTTATATAACACATAAAGAAGTAATAAAAAAAATCACAGAAAAGGCCCATTGGACACTGGTTTTGTTCATGTAGTCGATGACATAAGAGAGGTCCTTGAGGAGGCATCCTAAATGACTGTGACTGAGCAACGTGCCAGGAGGAAACGAAGCAAACCTTTGTGTTTTTTTTTATTCATCTAACCCCCTTCTATTGTTATATAGAAATTTCCTTCGTGTGTCTTATGATGTAAATTTGGGGGAAAATCGGTGTATTATCTTTAAGAATCATAGGTACTTTCCAAACTAGGATATGGCAAACATGTTTTGCAGAACTACTATAATGCTATTTTCGCTACAAGTATCTTGTCGGGTAGAGTTTTATGCACAGCCTACTCTATAATAAATCATTTCCATAATTGCTTTGAATTCTGCTGGTTGTGAATCACTTACTGGATTAATAGCAAAGTACTAATAGCAGGCAGTTCTAAAAACTGTATTATATCTTTGAATAAGGTATACCCATACTGATAATGCATCAGTCAGCAGTTTCCCGCATTAATTCGAAAAAACTGCATATTTCATCCTTTTTTCGGGTTGACAGCACTTTTTCTTTCACAATTTCAATCATGTTTTTTTGCAAGTTTTGGTAGCCATGCCGTAAAGTAAGGCTTAGATCCCCGTACTCCAATAATAAGATATTTCACCAACTGTCACTACTGTCTTATGATGTTTCAATTTCACCATTTTAATAACTCAGTTTACCAAAGGGGATTGATCTTTATTTTTCCGAGAAAGAGTCTTTTTTGCCATCATCATCTTCAAAGATCTACATTTTACTTTGGGATTAAAATGTGCAAGTCAAGTTTATTTTTTGTGGCATTGGATTTTCTCCATTAGCCAATTATGTATTGTATCTAACACGACAGTAGAAAATACACAAAGGATATGTCATAAGGACACAGCAGTTACATTTTCTTCTGTTGCGAATGTCATTACTTGTTCCAAATGTGGACGTGAATCAAATCAAATTTGCATTGCTGAACTAGTATATACCAGCATCCAAAAATCTTCAGAAATGAACACTTTTGATGAAATACCCTCAACATTTTTTCAAAGCAATATATAAACCACTAGTTGTGAAGAAATATCACTAAAAAATCATTGATAAGATATGGCCTTTCTTGAGCTTTACAAACGCTATGTAAATACCACTGAATAAGGAACTACCACACGACCGCCTTTGATGTTTCTTGATCAATTTTTGTAACCTTCACCGTGTTTCTGTAGGTATTTTCATCAGTTCATTTATTGTTTTAACCTAACATTCTGTGACATAATATCCCTCAATTCAACTATATTTTTTACCACATATTAGGACTATTGTGCTGAGCATAGATAAGAGATCATAGTGTTAATGAATAATTTTTATTAGCAATATGATGAGTAAACTAAGTAGAACCGTTTGTGCTGTTTAGAGACGTTCAAGCAAAACGACAGGAAATAACATTACTTTATTTAGGTTTCCTAAGGATCCTGAAAGGTATTTTATTATTGCTGTAAATTATAAGCATTTCTAAGTCCTTCTTTTTAGGTCTGAATCATGATTGACAGCATGCAATTGTAAGGATTTGATAAGAAAAAGTTCAGACGAACTTTACAATAGTTTTTAAGTTATGTGCACTTCGTTTTGGGACCAAAGTTAGTGGGGCTCGTTTGCAATTGATTTACCTATAATATGCATTATACAAACCTAATAAGTATTTGAGATCTTTTAATTTTTTTTTAAGCAATATCAAAATACCTTTCTAAATCTAAAGAAAATAATGTGTTTTCTTGTCGTTCTGTTTGGATTCTTGTCGTTCTGTTTGGATTCCCGATCAGCACAAACGGTCCCACCTCGTCATATCGCTAGTAAAAATTTTTCCTTGACACAACACACAGCACTTTCCTTTATGATCCCTTATCTTGCACAGTACAATACTCCTAATACGTGGTAAAAATATAGTTGGATTATTGTATATCCTTTCACAAAATGTTAGGTTAAAACAATAAATGAATTGACATGAACCAACAGCAAGATGGCATCAGTTAAATTTGAGTGTGAAGCTTAAGTGTGATTTCTGGTAGTTCTCTTTTCTGTGGCAGTACTAAGTAGGTCAGTAGCGAATTTGACTAATAAACTTTTAAAAAGATGCATAAGATATCAATACAAAAAATATATATGTCTGTTAAATTATGTGTATGTATTTTAAATATTGTCTAAACGTTGCTATGTATTTTGACCTACCAAATGTACATTAATCTGTATCTTTTTATTGATAAATAAATATCTAGCTATCTATACTAAATCCATAAGAGGATAGTGTGAATCAAACTGTCAAGAGTGTGAATCAAATTGTCGAGAGTGTCAAGTGACACATGTAGCAGAGGGACATTGATTTCATAAGCCTTTTAGCCAGGGAGGTAGCGACAGTTTTCGTGAAATCATTTCTTAAAGCTAGATTTTTTCCCAAGAAAGTTTAGTATCTATGATGAAGGTGCAATTCTACCAATCTATAAGTCTTGAAAAAATGAGTAAAAAAATTAAACAACAGTTTGCAAAAAGAGATATCGATTTTCTGAAATGTCACAGAATGCCACTTTTGATTCGTAAAACTTCAATCTTGTAGATATAATACATTTATGCAACTTTTTGTAACATGTTTCATTTTTTACTCTTTTTTGCAACACTAAAAGTTTGGTAGACTTGCACTTTCATCATTGGTACTTTTTATGTTAGAGAAAAAATAAAAAGTGTCAGAAAGCTCAATCAATCGTCTTTACATAAGCTGTCTACAAATTTTTCGAGAAAAAAAAACGATGATTATCGAGATATTCGCGGAAATTTAGGAAATTACACGTTTTCCTATAGAGTGTATGCAAATCTTAAAAAAACAATTTTGCTCAGAAACCTTTGTTTTGAAGGGCCGAAATTAACAGAGCGTCAAAGTAGTACATGATATTAAGTGAACATCGTATATGAGATCGATTTCAGTTAATTACCGATTAATTACGGTGACAAAATGGAGAAATTTTACCAAGAAAAAAAAAGTCCTAAATCCTGCCCCCTCTAATTCCTTCATTTTTGTCACGCAGAATTAAAAAAATAAAAAAAAGCGTTAGCAAATTAAATTCTATTGTAATTAGCTAGAGTAGTCTTTTGCCAACGGAGCCAAGAATAAAAAGTTGCCAACTGTAGAAGCTCAAAATTTGCGATTTTTTGCCGACATTTTTCAGTAGTTATCTCCGAAATGAAAAAAAAATCAAAATTCTGATGGAAGCAAAAGGTTCGTAGTGGAAAATACTCGTTTGACCTTATTTTTTATTTCGAGCCAACTCCCACCGTTGCGGAGATATCTGCGAAAAATTGCAAAAAACAGCTTGCATTTCGAGCCGAAAAAAATTGCAAAAACATCCAATCTTGACACATTCATATTTTTCGAAAAACACCATCTCTTTGCAACATATTGTTTAATTTTTTACTCATTTCTGTAACACTTATAGATTGGTAGAATTGCACTTTCATCATTGATACTATCTAAGTTATCATGGGAAATAAATCTGGCTTTATAGATATTAACGCGAACAATCTGTCGCTACCTCCCTGGCTATTTGTAAAACAGATTTCGAATTACATCCCCTCCAAATTTAAACGCCAATAGCATTTGTTGCATGTGCTGATTACATGCATTTATTACTATCCTCCTTTTACGGACTTAATACAGTATCACTCTAATTCAGGAAAGTAAACAAAAATAGTTGGTAATTTATTTATTTAGCATATGGCATACCGGGTGAGAGATACTCTTGTAACTTTTAAATGGGATAATAGATTTTTTTTCAAATTTGGTGTAGTAATATGGGATGAAATTTTCAATTATATGATGTAAATAACCAAAATGGTCGACTTCCGGTTTCGATGTAATTTACACGAAAATCTAATTTTTAAAAGGGACAACCTATATATTTTTGCATATTTGGATCCTGCTGGCCAAAATACATAAGATCTGACCCTCAAATATTATTTTGATTTTCAAAAAATATTAAAAAAAACACGAAAACATTTTTCTTTTAATTATAAATTTAGTACAAAGAGAAGGTAGACATTATGCAAGTCATTTTCTTCGTAAATTAAAGATCTAATTAAATAACAGGTCCGATGGGGGTTCCATTTAAAAAAAAATGTTTTCGTTGAAAAACTAATATCATTGAAGTTATTGAAGAATAAATCGTGTTTAATATTAGTATCTGAAGAGATAATATTTTAAAGGTGCTTGCAGGCCGATTTTTAATAATTTTGTCAAAATCGTGGCCTATTACTAAAACTAAAAATTAAAAAATCTATATTTTTTGAAAATCAAAATAACATTTGAGGTCAGATCATATGTATTTTAGCCAGCAGGATCCAAATATGCAAAAATATACAGGTTGTCCCATTTAAAAATTTGATTTTCATGTCAATTACATCGAAACCGGAAGTCATCCATTTTGGTTCTCTGCATCATATAATTGAAAATTCCATATCACTACACCAAATTTGAAAAAATCAATTTGCCCATTCAAAAGTTACAAGAGTGTCCCTATCGGCTGAGCCAACTGGTAAACGAATCAGGTACATAATAGGTACTATAAGGAAGGAAAAAAATACCATTTTTTTTTATGAAAGTTGAGGTTTTTAGCTTCTTATGAAATTACTATGTCACAGTTTTTGAACAATCCAACAAAGAAAGATACAGATGTAAGAAATTAATCATTTAATACTACCTTTTAAATTAAAATTTATCTCGTTTTGAAATTAGTTAAACTAAAACAATTATAATATTTTTAGTTGACACAAGTATAGATATGTTCTCTCCAGAAAAAAAAATGGTTCGTTTGTCATGACAAAATGAGGCACATGTTATTTTGATTTTTTTTATTTATTTTCCCTAGGATATTCCCAAGTAAGAGGAGTTATGCCTTTTCGAGAATTGAATGCCCCTAGAGGAAATTTTCAAAGTCGTTTTGGACGATTACCACATATACATAATGTGAGAAATATGGGGGCAGGGGATACATTTTTTCAAAGTCCATTTTATTATTGAAAGGTGCATGTACATCTCGTAGAAAGTGATTTTTGTTTCCCTTTTAATTTGCAATTCGTTTGCAGTCAACTGTTTTTTTTTTATTAATCAGTTAATGTGTTTTGTTTAATGATCGTTTTTTGTTGTTTAGTTTTGATTTGTTCAACAAGTTGTTTTGTATTTTGTTTCAGTTGACTGTAAGCGGATTGTTTATATTTTTTCTTGTTTTTAAATGAGATAATCCAGAAGACTGTTTTGTTATTTTTATTAAAAGATTATTTAATATTTTATATACCTTTTTTTTACAATATTTTATTGTAAGACTATTTCACCATTATCGAATAGTATGAAATTTGATTTAAATAGTATGCTATTAAATAATGTTCGTATATAATCATGACCACAGCTCTACCATGCGCATACTGTTTAAATGGATAAAAAAATTATGCATTATCTATAGAATAAATGTATTTTCTAGATATCAGTAAAGAAAAAATTGACATTTAAGACTTATTTATTAAAGTACCTGGTACCTATTACATTTTTGTCAAATTTTTCTTTCCTTTGTTAATCACTGTTAACTAATTCTTGTATAATTTTATTTTTTATGTATGTAAAAATGTCGAAATATATTTTTGTTGTACTATAAATATATTTGTTTTCCTTTGTTGTCAATATGTCAATTGAGGCGCTCGCGTGCAAACCCCGATAAATCCACACACACAAAGTTGTGGGAAATTACAAAAAACTATATTGGATTTATCTGGTTTTGTTCGAAACGGTCAACTTTAACATTAGATTTATATGGGATTTATCGCGTTTTGGTTACCAAAGATTATATAGGCTTGTAGAGTTTAGTCTAACATACATGAAACTATTACAAACTCAAAATTGACTTTTTGTGGATTTATCGGGGTTTGCGCGCGAGAGCCTCAATTATTTGTTGTTTGTATTTAAAATACATATGTTCTATCTTGCTGCCCTAGAGTGAAGCAAAACTTTTTTGTTGAGGTATAACCAGTGAAACAATACTAGTTTTTATGGGGGTTTAGCCAAAGTATAATTATTTAAAAATCCTGTCTAGTAAATAACAAAAATCACTCAAAATAGATTTGCTATTACCAAAATTATAGTTAAGCTTCACTAATTGGTTATTAATTTAATTACTCAACTTTTAATCTTTTTAAGAGACTCAAAAAAAAACGAACAAAATACAGAGATGGCAATGGGTTTTTACCCTCATCGGGAATTTTCCCAAAAATGTTTTTTTTCCTGGGAGGGTTAAAATGAAAAAAAACGTTTTTTTTTCCCATTTTTGAATTTGCCGCCAATTTTAACCTAACTTTTCATTAGGTTAGAAATTTTCCCAAAAATGGGTTTTTCCTGGGAGAGTTAAAATACAAAAAAAACCGTTTATTTTTCCTATTTTTGAATTTGCCGCCAATTTTAACCTAACTTTTAGACTAAAAGTTAGGTTAGAACTAAATCAAGAAAAGTAACATTAAAACCCTAGTTATGAATGCAATTAAATATACCTAACATATTTGGTATCAAAATGAAGGTCTTTTAATGACCAATCCATTTTGATAAAAAAATATACACCCTGATTATAGTAAAGGAATGGTCAGATATGTCTTTTGCTGAGCAGTTTTAAAGTTGCAGCTGCAAAAGTTTCGTGTTCACACCGGCCCTAAAGTAGTGTGCCGTGGGCAGTTTTTTTCTACTGCAGCTAGTCGTCAAAACTTCAAGTCTGGAGAGAAATTGCAGTGACGTTCAAACACAAAAGGCTGTTTTTGCATTGTGCAACCAGCTGCTGTATCCAAGCTATTGTTCCTTGGCATCTCGCCGTGGTCGTGTTGTAATAAACGTAATAAAATCCAATTTGTGTATTGTAAAACATGGATCATTTGATTAAAGTCATGATTTAATCAAGCGATTTTTATTTTAAAAAATCGTGATATTTTTCTTTTCAAGTTTATATATTATAAAGAAAAAATACAAACCTTATTAATAAAAAAATTTATTTGCAAACAGCCAAGTCTGTAAAAGAAGCAACGGCACACAGAAGGATAATTATATCAGATCCAGTACTTTGTTAATTTGTTGAATATCTTTTACACTACGTTAACATTTTGTAATATTACGTTAACATTTTCTAATATTATATATATTCACAAACATTTTACTTACCTCGAAATGTTCAGTATACAAATGGACACCAACATTAAAAATACTGCACTCACTACCGCTGCAAAAGTTTCAACCAAACAGATATTTTTTGCAGCCGCCGCTACTCTTTAAACTTCAATTTACACTACTACGGGAGTCCACCCTAAGTGTCCGTGCACCCTCATGACCTTGCAAATCTAAATCTGGAGGGCGCCAGCCTGGCCGCAATTGCAAAAAGGCGCAAAAAATTTTTCTCTGAAAATGTTTGTATTACTGAAAATTAGCTAATTTTATGTTCCCACTGCATTTACAGGTATATTTTTAAACATTTATTAATGATTTTCAAACCAATGGAAAGCTTATTCTTTCTAGATTCAGGTGCTGCTCAATTATCCTCGAAATTGTTGTTAACAAATGTTATAGACGAGTTCACAGCCTTGATAAAGCTTGTAAAAATATGAGTGAGGGCGCATTGTATTCGGAATGATATCTAGAAAAATGTGCAAAAGTTTCAAACCCACACATAAACAATTGCAAAAGTTATAAACAAATGAACATTGAAAAAATAACGATGGGACTTTTTTATTGGAAATTTCTTCCTCTTTAAGAATTTTTCTTAAATATTAATAGTTTTCGAGTTATTTGCAAAAAACGAAACTCGTTATTTTTTCAATCTTCATTTGTTTCTAACTTTTGCAATTTTTTATGTGCGGGTTTGAAATTTTAGCACATTTTTCTAGACATCATTCCGAATCCAATGAGCTCTCACTCATATTTTTACGAGCTTTATCAAGAATTAACACGGTTTTGAACTTGTGAATTAGTCTATTACAGAAATTGTTGAGGTTGAGCTCCATAGCGGACACCGGTAACCGCCGCACTATCTATAGTTTAACCAGCCAGCCAGGCCAAGCGTAAGACCTATATGATAGAGCGTCCGCTGTGGCCCAGCAGACGTATGTTGGTCCCAGGCAATTAATAGCGTTTTTATATTATAGCATTTATGTATTGTAATTATATGTAAATAAAGCACCAACTATATTTATTTGAACAACTTTATTAGGTAAATATGCCAGATTAGTGTCAAACAGAAAAGATCTATATTTGAATAAAAAAAATACAAATATCAGGTAAGTATATAAGATCAGAACTGAATATTTTGTTATTATTCAGATAATAAGGAAACTAACAGGTATGTACAAAACAAATAAAGCAATTTTTTGCGAAAAAACTCAAGAACTTATAAAATGTATAGATTTTTTTTCTAAAAATCTTATTTTTTATGAAATATATTGAAGCATTAGACAGTATCGTGGTTTATCTACAAAATTTTCGCAAAATGTTGCCACCTTCTTTACTTTGTTTTGCTCGATTAAACCATCGTGTTTTTTTTTTGTAACATTCTTTGTAGTACCTTGTATTACCTTGAATCTTGCCTTCTACTTTTCTAAATGTGTGAGAACTAATATAGACTAAGAGCTGGCGGCCGCGGAGGTACTACGATATTACCTCCGGCTGGAATTTTGGGAAGTGGTTGGGAGGACCATCAGGAAGTGCCATCTGCAAGGATTTTGCTCAAAACCCCTGCAAAGGACACGTCAGACGACTCAAAAATGAAAAAATTTTTGCTCAAAAAATGATCATACCTCCAGCTGAAAATTTGCACATTACCTGTTTGAAGGTCACAGATAAGGTATGTAAATCGTCAGACGCCTAGGTCGCTGCCACAGTGGTGTCATTTTTTTTTTTTTTAATTTTTTTTCCTTGCCTCCGTCTGACGTTTTAACATATTGCAACAGAGACCATACTAAGCACAAATTAAAATCGAAAATGCCGCTGCGAAGTCCCCCTACAACGTTCACAAAGTTCCAGCCCGCGTACTTTTTTTTCGAAAATTTATTTTCATTACCTCCGTCTGACGTTTTTACATATTATCCTAGAGACAATTTTAAATACATATGTGCTTGTTCCACTTATAACGCGATCTCGTGAAATGTAGTGTCTAGGAATCTACGTATCACTATCGCGTTATGAGCAGGACAACCATCCGGCTGGTACCAAATCTCTTCGAGGTCAATGCCCAAAGTTCTAATGGCCGGAATAATTTGTTCTCGTAACAAATTCAAATATTTTTGTGCTGTAAGGTTGCCGTCGATAAAAAAGGGGCCAACTATTGAATTATCTAAAATTCTAGCCCACACATTGCCTTTCTGTGGGTACTGAGTTCGGTGTAGCATACTTAAATATTTATTTTCCCGGGACCAATATCTAGTAACGGATGAATTGTGACGACCATGCAGCGAAAATGAACTTTCGTCAGTAAATAAAATATTTTTAATGAAAGTTTCATTTTCGTTCGCCTTTTCCATCATGGTCTCACAGAATTCCATACGTCGTATAAAGTCATCGGGAAAAATTTCTTGTGTGACGGCAACTTTATAACAATGATATTTGTTACGTTTTAAAATTGCCCGAACCGTGCGGTCAGGTACATCGAGCTCGGCAGAGATTTGCCTGCTGGAACAGGGGGCATGTGCCTCCGCAAAACTACACACATTTATTTCCCTCTGTTCCCGTTTGTCGCTCATCTGTCTGCCATCGTTGTCACCACCTTCATTATTACATTTTCTGCAAGATTTTACACATCCAGACGATTCAAACTTATGAACAATGTTCAAAACTGTTTGTTCCGTCGGAACGGGTCAGTCCTCAAATGTAAAAACAAATCGGGCGAGAACTTCTGCAGCCATATTTTTTCCAAAATACCATTTAATAATTTGCACTCGTTCTTCCATTGTATAAATCGTCATTTTAAAAGAGTTACCTACGATAATACTGTTTAACGCACACGCAATGGCTCAAATAAAATAAAAATCTGAAAGCTACTTGTGTTCTAATCTCTCCCTTTTCCAGATCACAGTCATTTTAGGTGGGGATGTCTAGGCGAATACAATAATAATAATAATATTTATTCATCCAATGAATCAGAATTTGACAGGATAGGTCACACTTCGGACATTTGTTACATAAGTTAAAAAGAATTTTTAAAAAGACATTAAGATAAAATATAATTATAAGATGTGATAAAAAAAATAGATAATAATAGATAATGAGATAAAATACATAGATAATTGACTATCAGTTAATAAATTTACAAAAAAATTATAAAAAAAGGCTTTTCATTACTGCTGAAATATTCACTAATTTTATACATAGGGTTTTTAACAAGTACATCTTTAAGCCTGCTTTTAAAATGTTTAGGAGGGATGCTTTAGTTCTGGAGGGATGAGATTATAAATTTTAATACCCATCACAACAGGAGCCTGACTAGTTTTTTGTAAAGTATGTTTGGAGATTATAAGCTGTATTTTTCTAGTATCATAAGAGTGTGTAATTAGATTGTTCTGGTATAAATCTCTATTTTCATGTATAAAACACGCTGCTTCTAATAAATACAGATTAATTACTGTTAGAATTTTAAGATTTTGAAATGAGGGTCGACATGAGTCCCTGTACTTGGCCGACGATTTACATCTTATTATTTTTTTTTGTGCTAATAACACTTTCTCGGCATGTGGTGATGTTCCCCATAATAAAATACCATACCTTATCCGCAATTCTATGTCACTATGATATATATTTTTCATATTTGATTTTCCAAGATAATCTTTTAAATTTTTAAAGAGATAAAACTTTTTCCCTAGGATAGAAGCTAATTTTGTACATTGATCGTGCCAGCTTAAATCTTCTTAGATATATTATATACACTCCTAGAAATTTTACTATATTATTTCTTTCAATATCCTCATTGCCTACATGAATACTATAGTTATGATCAATACTTTTCTGATATGGATGGAAATTTACAAAATTTGTTTTTGTTGAATTAAAAAGTAGATTATTTCCGCAGTACCAGGCAAATGCATCACTTATGGCTGAATTTGCTTTTTGTTCTGTCTCCAATTCATCTCCCTTTTATCAGAAAATTATTATCATCTGCATACATTGTGACATGTGCATTTTGAATATGATATGGTAAATCATTTGTATATATAATGAATAGTATAGGTCCCAATATAGAACCTTGGGGAACTCCTATATCGGATCTTAAGACTGTTGATCTGGTTTTCTGATTTATCCCATTTATACATGAGGTAATTTCAACACATTGTTTATGGTTTGCAAGATAGGATGCAAACCATTTTAAAGGGAGACCACGTGTTCCGTATTTTTCTAATTTATCTAATAATTTATCTTCTAATAATAGCTTATGATTTACACAATCGAAAGCTCGACTTAAATTACAAAAAGCTCCTACTGGATATTGTTTCTTTTCAAAATATTCTATAATTTTATCATAAAAGGGTAATATTGCACTAATTGTGGACTTGTTTTTACGGAAGCCATATTGTGTGTTGCTTAGAATATGTTTTTTTCCAAAAATGGCAATAAACGGCTTAGCTTTGCTTATTCAAAAAGTTTAGAAATGACGATAAAAGTGACACAGGCCTATAATTTGCCATATCACCTTTATCATTTTTTTTGTGAATTGGAGTAACAATAGCAACTTTAAATACTCCAGGAAAGATACCGCCTGTCAGGTACTCATTTATAACATTGCCTATTGGATCTACTAAAAACTGCCTGTATTCTTTCAAAATTACATTTGAAAAACCACAGATACCGAAAGATTTTTTGTTAATTAAATTTACAAATAATTGTAAAAGCTCTGCTCTATCAAGTGGGCTTAAAAACATACTTTTATTGCTTATGAGTTGATGTGGAAAAGTGTAGTTTGTTTTAGATATATTTTTACAAACATTATATGGCTCGTTCTCAAAAAAAGTATTAAATTGTTCTGATATTTCATTTGGATCGGTTATGGTTTTACCGTTAATTAGCACGTAGCAATAGCACGTTAATTGTGATTTCATTTATACAGTTATCTTTTTTCGTATTTTTAAGTTCATTTACCATACTCCACATAGTTTTGGAAAACATTCCAGTGATGGGATAAAGTGGGGTAAACAAGAAAATGCGAAATCAAATGAAATCCAATTATTGATTATTACGTCTTTATTTGCAATTGGTTTCTTGTTAAAATAACTTGATTAACAGTAGTTTATAGAAACATCATGATTTGTTAAATTTATTTAGATTTATGCTGCGTATTTTAACATGGCGTAAAATAATTTACGTTACTCCAATCTCCCCCAATGTCAAATCTCGGCATGCTTTGCCGGCAACAGGTCAGAAGTCCCTCCCACAGTCTACACGTGCGCGCCTCGGAACATCCTTTACTTTTTATGTATATGTGCTAGAAACTTTTCCCTTGAATTGACTTTCTTTTATAATGTATAGTGACTCAACCAGTATTTCATTAAATTTAAAAGATGTTGAAACAATATTCAGTAATTTAGGCTGGAATTTCGCGACATTTCAGGGGGAATTTGCAGCGGTATTTTCGTCTGACGATTTAGATATGTATTTAAATTGTCTCTAGGATAATATGTAAAAAGTCAGACGGAGGTAACGAAAATAAATTTTCGAAAAAAAGTATACCTCTTCAGGCGGGCTGGAACTTTGTGAACGTTGTAGGGGGACTTCGCAGCGGCATTTTCGTCCGACGATTTTAATTTGTGCTTAGAATGGTCTCTGTTGCAATATGTTAAAACGTCAAACGGAGGTAAGGAAAAACATTTTTGAAAAAAAAATGACAACTTTGAGGGCGTCTGACACCCCTTTGGCAGCGACCTAGGCGTCTGACGATTTACATACCTTATCTGTGACCTTCAAACAGGTAATGTGCAAATTTTCAGCCGGAGGTATGATCATTTTTTGAGCAGAAATTTTTTCATTTTTGAGTCGCCTGACGTGTCCTTTGCAGTTTTGAGCAAAATCCTTGCAGATAGCACTTCCTGATGGTCCCCCAACCACTTCTCAAAATTCCAGCCGGAGGTAATATCGTAGTACCTCCGCAGCCGCCAGCTCTCCGTCTAATACTTTTCGATGGCCTGGGATCTTCTTGTGGCATTTTGAATCTTAGCAAGTCTTCTATGACAGAAATGGGAAAATCTGTTATAGATATTGTAATGTCTTCAACTTCTTTGAAAATAATGTTAACATTTACCATGGAAGTGCCCAGAATGGCTTCAATAGCTAATTTCTTGTACCAACGCATAGTACGTCTCAAATCGGAGTCGCTTGAATATTCGTCAGAACTCTTAGGTGGAAGAAAACCTGGATCACCTTCTGAATCTGTCCCATCTGTCTGATTCACTAGAGCCTATAAAAACGTTGGACAGTGAGAATATGTATCTTATAGTAATTATATGGCAATTCCTTACTTTCATGACACTGGTCTATCGCCATTTGAAGTATCCCATACAGCACACCAAATAACGATTACGATGTGTTCGCATTGTGACGATGTATCTAGATGCAGACACAAGGTTACACAATTCTACGATGTAAATGTGCTACGTTTACACATTGTAAGCACACACGTATGCACAAAGGTTAAACGTCCGCCTCACAATGTAGCCACAGTATACCATTTACATATACACAAATAATTTGATCCACAGTGTGTTATCGGATGCACAGTGATTGACTTCATAATGTCTCAGACGAATGACGTCTTATGCTCGACGTTAGTTTGACGTCTTTTCCGGTTATATATATTTTAAGTGCAGTTTGTAAATAAGTTTTTAATTAGATAAATAGGTATGTATAGTATATTGCATACTTATTATTATTTTTATTTAGATTAGATGTAAACTGAGTAACAATTTCTTTATATATATTTGTGTATATGCGTATGGATGTGTTTATATATGTATATATATTTTTTCTCTTTTTTTGTAATAGGTTATCTTGCCTAAATAAAGATCTTTCTTCTATATTTGGTAATCACCCACAGGTTTTTTAGTAAAGCGGAACTTACATTTACGAGTACTCGGATCCAAGTTGCACTACTTGTATGAAAACTCGGACATGTAAACGCCTACTCGTAAGCAAAGTAGGCGTTTACATATCCGAGTTTTCATACAAGTAGTGTAACTCGGATCCGAGTACTCGTAAATGTAAGTTCCGCTTAATATGAACATATAAAACTACATACTAGTTGGTAAGTCTACTTGATTAAAATAAAGTAATTAATGCATAAATACGTTTTGTCCTATGAATTTGTTTTTTAGCCATCCGTATATTTTATTTATATTAACATATCTAATATTATTTACCATCACTCCAATTTTTTCTCACAAGGGTTGCCTGCAAATTATAATGTTTATTAAGATATTAAATTCATTTTTACTTACCTTTGCCAATTGTGTTGTCCGTATTACAGTACTGACGCTTCTACCAACTGAGCTATATCTTAGTGACCGGTATTTGGGATGCTAAAAGCAGTATTTATGGTGATGTGTATGAAGTCTTTATAATGTGAAATTGAATTTCTAGCCTTATTTAAAATATATGAAAATCTTTCAGGTTCTCTTTTTTTTTCTATTTTTTTACGTGTTCCCAAACCTGAATTTTTCGAGTTACTAGTATTTTTATTTATTTATAATTATTAAGAAGAACTTATTTAATTTAACTAAACTGTCACCAGTGTCACCTGAGAAGTACGAGTATTGTTGAACAACGTAATTATTACATTAATTCAGTGGCGGTTCGTTAAAAAAAAATGTTTTGCCCAGATCTCGAAATTGAAGAGCAGAGAGGGAGAAATCCGAAAAAAAATTTTCCTCATCTCAAATTTGATGAGCGGTGGAGGGGAAGTTAACTATTTTAAGAATTTAAGTTTTAAGTTGAAGTACTTATACAAACCTGGGAAAAGTGTTGGAGAAAAAACGGTCAGGTATAATATATCATCTACAACATAAATAGAATATTTAATGGTCTAAAACAGACCTAAAATTGAAAAGAAGTATATTCGTACATCGGTTTTATAAGCAATTATTACCTTGAAAAAAACAACTAAAAGTTTTTTCGCAATTATTTTAACAAAAAAAAAAAAGAGACAGAGTGAGCACAGATCGAACCGCGCCGCTTAATGTTTAACTCACTCAACCACTGACTTCTGTTTGAATACTTGCTTAAAGACTTTATCGTAGAACACGCAACGGCTAGATTTTGCTTTTTAATGCATTTTAATCTAATTTTATTATTAAAAGAACTCGATATCTTTAAACCTGCCGAATCTTTGCAAACTCTTTTGAATATAAATTATTTTGGATATTGTTAAAAAATAAAAATGCCTGCTATATGTGTGGCTATGACCACTCTTATAGAGATGTGTCCTCTCATGAGATACACATGGCCGGTATACTCACGCTGACGCTTTGCGCGCGCACACTGTTCCGTGCTCGAATAGTCGAATGTAGACACGACAAGACAACTAAAAAGTTTATATATAGTTATTTGTATCGTGTGTGTGTATATATCGCACTTTTATGTGGTGTATGCAGTAGGCACAAGTATTATATAAAGCATCACACATACATATGACTTAAACCTTGTAGGCATCTTCTACGGACGTCAAATTTCAACATTCTAATGATTCCTTCTTTATATATAAAAATGTTTAGAATCTTGAGTGCATACGGTATACAATTATTAAACATTGTATCACATAATTCTGTCAATATAAACATAAGTGTATCTCATATGTGTACATCAGTACTAGTTTAACAATTAGATCCACCTTAACATATTTTGTTTCTCATGTGTATATCTTGTAGAGACGTAATTACAATTGGATGTGCTGTTTGGGATTCTTCGTGACGTACTTACTGTGGAATACTAATAACGCAAATCTCGCAAGAAAACACAAGTAGACCTGCTTCTAATAGCGTAGTGAGTCGGCATGACCTCTCGTGTGTACTCAGATATCAATCCGCACGGGCCAAAGCGGATACTGATGGTTTTCCGAAACTTTTCCGGGCCATGGCGGACTGATTTTTTTTTTAAATATCGAGTCAAAAATTAAGAAACCATAATAAATGAGAACAAAACAAAAATGTTTGAAAATTCAACAAAAAATTATGTTGGTCCAGGTGGAAATTTCGGTCAAAAACCTGTGGCGCTCAACCTGCTAAACAAAGTGTACCAAAATAGTGCAGTGTAAATTTCAGCATCGAGGTATTTTAAAAACTATTGCAGATAGATGCATATTTTAGTATAATAGAAATAAGCGAAAAAACACCTTGAAGTGGAACTGATTGCAACAAAGATGATTCTTGTTGTAAATGATAGGTAACATGCTCCTAATCAACCTTCTAAAAATATACATCCGTACTGTTGCACAAAATGCGTTTTTTTGGCCGCCATCTTGAAAAAACATGAAACAATTTTTTAAAAATCATGTGTGGTATCAAATTACAGGAAATTTCATGCCGAAAAAGAATATGATGTTGGTTTTTAAAAGTAAAAGGAAACAAGCTAAAAACGTACTCTTCGCCAATTTACTGAGCTTTTTATATATAATTGTTACACATTCTATAGGATACTCTTCGCAGTTTTCTTAATGTTAGTTTTTGGACATCCTAAATTTTGTGATACCATCTTTATTGTGAAAAAAATTTTATGAAAAAAAAAAAAATGAAAAAAAAAATCCAAACTTGGATTCGAACACGGGACCTTTGGATTGCAGCGCAAAGCTTTAGCCGCTGCGCTACCACCTACTGCTACAAAAACTGATTGTCTGTGATATATATCTTTCGACATTCATATATATTTCACTTCTATGAAATATATATTAGTAACTTCATAAACAAAAAAAAATTATTATGGAAATAATATCTCATAAGATTTCCATTTTAGTACAAGCGGCAAAAATTAAGAGAATTTTTTGTTTTTTTAATTAAATAATTAATAACTTTTTTATTTACTGATCGATTTTCTTCAAAAACAATAGGGTTCTTCCTCTAGCTAACACTAACTTACTTTCTAAATTTCAATACAATCGGACTTTTCTTTCTTAAGTTATCGTGCTTACAAGAAACGTGACGGACAGACGGACATTTTGAAAGTTGTTCAGAATTCGTTCACTAACACAATGATATGAAAATTTTTTCTCTACGAGCGATATTTACGATTTTAGAAATGTGCCGATCAAATACAATATACTCTTCGTTTTTGCGGAGAGTATAATAACAAACTGGTGGCCGAAAAACTGAAAGCTTTTGCAGTGTTGAAAAACATCTAAATTTTTCGTCATCAGAGTCATCGAGTCTTTTTTGTTTGTGATAGTCCAAGATTATGTTCATGTTACATTTCCCATTTGTGCCTGATACTATGATGTTGTGTCCAAACCAGTCTTGCAATTTTTTCTTCGAATGTCTAGAAGTGTAAGGCTCACTTCCCTAACCACGCATTTTTTCCACCAAGTCACTGACAGATATTGGCTCTTTACAGTTTTCTTGTAACCACTCATGTCTTTACAAAAGCATCTGAACTATCATTGTCAACCGGGCGGCCTACTGACGTGTGGGCAATCCTCCACTACCTTCAGGAGTATACCTCACAGGAATGGATTTGCCGCACCTAAAATTGACACTGCACACTTGGTGATATCGAGCTTCTGCAGCAGGTAAATGAAAGCATTCTTGTACATTTGCTGCCCATAGATCACTTCTAGTACTGCAATTTTCAAAATTGTCTAGCGAAACTGGAAAGTACATACAGGAATGACTGCCATTTTTTTTATGCTTTTCATAATCCGTAATAATCTGGCTACAAAACAATCAATTCTCTTTGAAGTTGAACGATCCAACACTTCCTCGTAGCGTTCTCGAAGGAATATCTTCTTGCGATGTTTTCAGTTTTATATTACTTTTAATTTTAATAGGATTGATGTATACACGTCGACATTCTGTATGTACTTTAACAGCACCAGTAGGCATAGGATTGAAAAGTTCGTGAATTTTATCATCTCTTTGTTTGCTCGTGTTGATAATTCCCGTCAAGCCTTTAACTGTTAATGTGACATGGGGAGTATCGTCACAAAGCACATTGGAACACAAAAGGCAGGTTTGTTCTTCCATTTCCCTTAGGATGATTTCTTCACTCAAAACAAAGATTACCTACCTGAAACAGATAATAAAGAAAATCAAAATTTGTTTAACTAATTACTGATGATTATTTTTACATTTTTTTATGCTTTTTCAAGATTGAGGGCAAATAGACGCATTTTGCGTGACAGTATGGATGTATATTTTTAGTATGTTGATTAGGAGAGTGTTACCTACCATTTACAACAAGATTCATTTTTGTTGCAATTAGTTCCACCTCTAACACTACTTTTACTATACTACTTCTATGATATGAAATCCGCAGAAAATAATGGAGCAATTTTTAATGACAAAATTACCTGCATTGCTTAATTGTTGTAAAAGATATGATTATTTTGGTACAGCGCCTTTTGAGTTTATAAGTGTGCATCTCACGCGTCTGATCTATCAGTACTTGCACTACAATATACTATGATTGCAAACGTTTACAAAACGTTCCTATTCTGCTTATTATTTATATGAAAATATTATCATTTGTTATTGTGGAAAAAAAAAACAGGAACATTTAAAGAGTAATTTACTTGCGAACAAAAATTATTATAACTAAAATACTCATGAGATAGTGATGCAACTAAATAAAATTAAATTTACTTCTTGTGCGTGAAAGGTAACAATATCGAAGTTATATATTTACATATGCATACTTAAATTGAAATATCACCTAATAATTTACTCTTACAATATCTAATACATTCTAACTCAGCTTTGCTACAACTGCAGTTTCTGGTACATTTTTTTATGTTTGCACTTGCAAAATACATTTCCGAAAGTTACATTAGGACAAACATTTGTAGTTATTAACTTAGGCATAAACACATTATTCCTCAAATACCAACCACCTAAACTGTCCATGCACCCCCTAATCCTTGGAGACAATGTATTTCATAAAGATTAAAGCCTATGGAAAAATTCAAGACATGTCCCCAAAAAAAAAAACTGGCTCTACTTTCAAAATGGAGTCCGTTTAAAAAAAAATTGCAAATATTGTTTTTGTAATTTAACACAAAAACTAAAAAAGATGGAGAAAAACTTTCTGCACAAAAAACAAAGTGCATACAATTTTCTACAATTTTGTTCCTATACAATATTTGGATAGGAGTTACCATTTTCCAGATACCTTGTTAACGTTTTCGAGATAAATGTCTGCAAATTATATTATTAATTTTTTTCGGTTTATTTTATTTTTTGTTATGTTAATAATATAAAGTTATATTATACGCCTTACAATAATTGTCACATTTCCTCTAAGTGATTTACCGATATATGAATTTCCATGTTTTCTTAATTTTGGACTCATTTATCTGGAAAGTGGTAACTCCTATCAAAATATTGTATAGGAACAAAATTGAAAGAAAGAAAATTGTATGCACGTTGTTTCTTGTGAAAAAAGTTTTTGTCCATCTTTTTTAGTTTTTGTGTTAAATGACAAAGACAATATTGGCAACAGTTTTTTTTAACAAATGGCCGCCATTTTGAAAGTACAGCCAGTTTTTTTTTTTAGGACATGCCTTAAATTTTTCCTTAGACTTTAATCGTTACTAAAAATTGCTCCATTCTTTTCTGCAGATTTCATATCATAGAAGTATGTATCCATCTGCAAGTTTTTGAAATGCCTTGATGCTGAAATTTACACTGGTACGCTTTATTTAAACCATTTCTGTAGCATTTATTAACAGTTTCAAGAATAATTGGGCAGCACCTGAATCTAGAAAGAATAAGCTTTCCATTGGTTTGAAAATAATTAAATGTTAAAAAAATAAGCCCATAAATATGGTGGAAACATAACATTAATCAATTTTCAGTAATACAAAAGCTGGCTCCCCCCAGAGTTTCATCCGCAAGGCCATTCCAGATAATGTACGAACTTTTTCAAAACAATATCTTCGAGTGCACACCCTATGATCGAACTTGGCACTCCAGATTTCCGACTATTACTTTTTCTTTTTTTTAACTATTTATTTAACGTCAGCCTATTTGCGCTATCAGGGCCTATCACCGACACCAGGAGATGAGCTACTCCCAACCTGGAAATTTTGCAGAACCTCTTTCCTTGAGAAGAGTAGGGATCTTTTACTTGCCTAACATTTAATAGACAAGGGACCGCCTGCTTTACATCCCCTCCGAACGATGATATATCCACTACGTAATCCTCGTCTTGAAATTTCACAGCTTCCGCATATATGCTCATATACAAGCTGCTAGAAGGTGGGACGAGATCGCTGTTTCCCAATGGATGGATTTCTCCCATCCAAGTACTAACCGCGCTGCATGTTGCTTTACTGGAGAATCGAAATACAGCATAGTCAAGACGCATCTACGCCCCCCCGACTATTACTTTAATTTCACAATAATTATCGACTACAATTTTTTATTTCAAATATTTTGTAATTGCCGATGTGGGAAATATAGGTGCATATTGTTTAAACATTTCCTAAAATCAGAGATGGCTAGAGGAAACTTTCCAATAAACATTTTCAGAAAATTTTCAGGAGTTTCTGGAACTAAGTTTGATAAAAATCAGAGATGGGTAAAGGAAACTCCCCATATGAAAGTTTCCGGAACGAAATTTTTATAAAAATTACAGTTTTCAGTAAAATATTTGAATATTCCGAAAGATTCCAAAGAAAACTTCCCGGAATTTTGGAAATTTTCAAATATTCAAATGTATTATTATTGAAAACTTTCATTTTTATCAAAATTTCATTCCGGGAAGTTTCAAATGGAAAGTTTCGTTTACCCATCTCTATCTAAAATTATACATATTTTTGAAAATACCTATTTACATATTATGATAAAGCATCACTCTATGCTGCAGCTGTATCAGTTGCAGATATGTAATAGTATTTTGTTTTATTGTCATTATTACTCAATAATTGTTAAAAACTGAATTGAACTGACTGAATTTAAAGTAGAGATGGGTAGAGGAATCTTTCCATATGAAAGTTTCCAGGAAATTTTCAGGAGTTTCCCGAACAAAGTTTTGAAAAAATGAAAGTTACCAATAAAATATATGAATATTCCGAAAGTTTCCAAATTTTCCACGAATATTTACAATTGGCTTCATAATTTAAAATTTCTGCCATGACAATCTGGCGATTTCGTAACATAACATAACCTCAAACGTCAGAAATCCAGTTTATTTGTTTACCAGCACTATCGCTTCTCGATGAATATTCTTTAGCTTGTTTTTTTGTTACATTAAAAACAAAAACTAAAAAAGAAAAGTTTTTATTTAAATCAAATTATGATTAATGTCATGTTGTGTTCGATAGATTATTAGTTTATTTTGCGTTGATATTAGTTTAAAATTGTTCGACTTTTCATTCAATATTACTACCGTGTGTGTAGTGGCGGGCTAGGCATAGGGAGTAAGAATTACATCGCGTGTGCCAGCTGACTGAAATGAAATTACTGAGAGCTGGGATACTCCACCAACGGACGAGTTTACTGCGCTGTGTTGTCATATCTCTCGCGCTACGTGAATGTACATGCCTAATGGGCAATTACACGCACGATATAATAAGAGATTTAGATGTTATTTCTTCTTGGTGTCGAAATGGATACAGATTTGCGGTTTAAATAACATAAATAAATGTATGCAAAAAGCTTATGCCAATTTAAAATATTTATGCCCTCAGTCATTTATACTTTCACCATCTCTGAAAATTAAACTCACTGATACGCTAGTGTTAAGTCATCTCAACTACTGTGATGTTGTATATGGTCCTTGCCTGGATAAAATGGACACTAATAAAATAGAGAAAATCCAAAAGGCGTGCGCTTAACGTATATTTATGGCATTAGGAAATATGAACATGTGCTACATTGTACCATAGTATAATCGTAAATAAATGTCCCCCATATTTAAATAAAAAAAAAAAAAAATACCGTAGTGATGTTCATAGAGTGACATTACTTAGAGAAGGTAACATCGTCATAGAATTCGCAGAGACCGATATCGTTACCGCATGCTCATTACCTAAGTAACAATCCTATTTTTACAGCTGCATGGGTGTCGCACTGCCTAGTGCCATATTTAAATAAAAAACGGATGGACAGCACTGATATTATGCCAACTGTTATATGCGACGCGCTAGCCATGACGTATGTTATCTTCTCTAAGTACTTTCACTCTACCTAGAATTTGCGATTCAGAGGAATATCACCTCCACCTCATAACTGCTTTATATAGTAGAAGCTTTTCATATATTTCATTTATATAATAATGTACCTACTGCTTATAAAAATGCTGGGTTATCTAAATTCAAGCTATTATGCAGTTTTTTTATTCTCGTAAATCAAATAAATATGTTCCTTACATTCAGTATTATAGTTAATAATAATAATATTTATTATTAGCCAAAGCTAAAGATAATACACATCAAGTTAAATGTGCATCTCCTAATTTTAATTTAATTAACACGTTAGCTGCGATACATATCCCCCACGATATGTATTGAATTATTTTAATATGCGCGACACAAATCTGACATAACCTTCCAGCATGCGAAACCAGATTTAACTACTTTAGAATTTTACCACTTCAAATATAGCTTTAGAATCGTTGGAAGTTACTGAATTCATATCAGAAACAATACAATACATATCGCGAGGGTTATGTAATGCATATGAATAGAAAAACATAGTTCACTTGCAGTGCATATCCTCGAGGATATGTACAGGTTTTAGTAAGCCAGTACGTGAGTCTGCGCTTATATATCTATCAGCTACCAGAAAAACAGACATCAGTACAGCGTAGCCAGTGTCAGTACGTCAGTGTTACTTTCATTGTGTCAGTACATTTTTTGTATAAAGTTTTACTGGCTTACTTTGTAACTTTAGACTCCTAATTTAAAGAATTTATTCGGGAAACGAAATAAATTTTTTTTCGGAATAGTGGTGTTCAAACCGAAACCAATAGTGATTCTGACGAGGATGACACGGATATCTTAGAAACACCTGTTGGTAGTGAAGAGTGGGATATAATCGGTAGTCCTACAAATGTTGCTTTTGATTTGTATTATGAAACTTCTTTCACACTTAGTCCAAATGTAAATAGCATGTCAGTAAAAAGGTCCTAAGATGTTTTTAAGCACTTTGTTAATGATGAATTGTTTGAATTAATTGTTACTCAAACAAATATTTACGCAACTCAACAGCTCAAGAAACGTCTATAAATAAGTCTAGGATCAAGTCATGAACTGACACCAATAAACTTGAAATCAGCAAATTGTTAGGAGTTACACTGGTAATGGGCTTGACAACAGTTCCTACCATAAATTTTTATTGGTTGAAAGATCCCCTATATATCTGGTAAATATCTGATACAAAATTAGGTATAATTGAATTTGAAACAATTTTCAAATGATATGGTGCAGCTAGGGTTGCCAGGCATCCGGCTTTAGCCGGACATGTTTGGCTTTTTACGGTTTCGTCCGGCTAAAAATTAACATGTCCGGCCTGTCCGGTTTTTGTTTGGCTTTTTGCCTAAGACTCTAAAAATCATTTGAAATAAAAAAATGTTAAAATACACACATAAAACAGAAGGCAGTATGAAGTACGTTTGTTATGTGATAAACTTAACAAAATAAATTTGTATGAATTAGTTTCATACGTGATTTTTTCGTTTCTTTTTTTTTTTTTTGCTTTTCTATAGATACATTTTATTGTTTTGCGACGACTTTTTCTGTTCCTATGTAACAAATGTTTGTTTTCAAATTAATCAAGTTTAATAAATGCATTAAAAGACTGATTTTGTGTTTTAGTTATTTTTTTTATGAACGAATGCTGTTCGGCTTTTTGTACCAAACGTCCGGGCAAATTTATAAGGAAAGTCCAGCTTTTCGAATTTTAGGCCTGGCAACCTTAGGTGCAACTTACTGAGAATATAGAAAATATTCCACCTAATCCACGAAAAAGAACACATACTTTTATCAAACCAGAGGGACCTGATAAAAAGAAAAGGGTGCTATAAGCTGAGGGCCACGTTATCCAGTTGGGAAGCGGACAAGAAAGTTCGGCGTGTAATCAGCTTTTGTGACGATTGTCCGAAGAAACTGGGCTATTATGCCTTCCTTGCTTTAATACAGATCATATTTGAAATATTATAATATATATATCAAAGCATTGGTTGAAAATATTTGTTTTGTTACGAATTTTTTCCTCACAAATAAACCTTAAAACTGTAGTTGTTCATTTCCTCATTCATATGTGGTTCTAGTATGAGAGAGATATGTACGGCCGCAGTACAATATTAACTGACTATCGACCTAACAGATTTCAGCGTTAAAAGTTTTTATAATTCAGTCTACTCTAGTCGTCTAGAGGGCAGTAATCTCGAAATAGTTTACCTATCCTCGAAGATATGTATCACATATTAGTACAGTTTTCTTACATATCTTTGAGGACATGTATCGCAATATTGGAGAGGCAACAAATTTCTATATCGCTGTTAACGTGTTGAGTTTAAATTTGCAACTTTATTTTGTTCTCACTTTATTATTTAGGACTGTCTATACTTTTATGTTTTTTTTTTATTTTTTTTATCTTGAACACGTGATATGAGTTTTGCTAATGGGGCTGAAACTTTGATCAACAATTGTATTTAGTCCACAGTACATTGCCCTTTTTTATTAATGATTAGTAAAAGGCTGAATTTTCGTGAGTAGCTTCGTTTTGACGAGACGCCCAACTTTTCTCTCTGCGAAAATTCTCAGTAGTGGTAGCTAATAGCAAAAATTATTTTTTCTATTTCACACGAATTAAACAATTCGACAACCTGGCTTATTATAATTAACTCGCGCAAACGTAACCAAGGCAATTGAAAAACAAACTCTAACAAACGTTTAACGAATGAAAAATATATTGCCAAAATAATTTGACAGGTTGCCGAATTGTCTAATTCGTGCGAAATAGAAAAAATAATTTTTATTAGCTACCACTACCGAGAATTTTCGCAGAGAGAAAAGTTGGGCGTCTCGTCAAAACGAAGCTACTCACGAAAATTCAGCCTGTTACTAATCATTAACAAAAAAAGGGCGATGTACTAACTGTGGACTAATTGTTTTTCAGTCCCCTTGTAGCCACCATATTTAAGTTTAAATGTTAATTTATTATCAATAATATGCACGTATTTATATGGACTACAATAAACATTATTATTATTATTTAATTCCTGTCTAGCCTTCTTCAATTCCCTTTCTATACCGTGCACAAAAAACCAGTTATGACATGAATCTTATGAAATTTGCATCATTTTTAATTTTATAAATCACATTCTTTCAATTAATTTATTTATTTAATTTCCTAATAATTGAAACAAAGAAATTACGGGCTAACTTCCCAATTGTTCGATATTTTTCATACAGCACACATATACCGGTTATCATTATATCAGTTATTTGGCAGAAGTTCATTAAAGTCACGTAAAAAATATAACTATATGGTATCAAAATGAAGCTTGCATCATCACGAATCAGATTTCACCATAAAATAGAGACCTGGCAATATTTCCAGGAAAGCTTCCTGGGAATTTTTGAGCAATCAAAACTGGGAGTTTACCCGTCTCTGATTTAAAGTCATTATTTTTGCAAGAAACTCTTATAAGTTCCCTGTCGATATTCTTATGCATCCTTGGGTAGTAACGCCAATAATTTCTTGGTGTGCATAATAGTTGGTACAATTTTTTAAGATTTTCTTAGCCCAACTAGGAAATTCTTTTATTCATTTAGGTGTTCTGAGAGATTTTTTTTAGAGATTGAGGTTCCAAAAGTCCCATAAATACACTATGAAAACCATGTTTTTTTGATATGATATAAAAAGTATATTAATTATTACAAAAAATATACAAAAAATATTTATTTACGTTTATACATAAAACCTAATAAACAAACATGACAATATATACAAAAAATGATAAACAGAAAACAATTTAAAATTGTCTAAAACATGATAAAAATGTACTTTACAATTTCTTTTTACAATCAATTACAAATATCTTTAAATTAATCAATTCCTACTTCATCTTCTCCTATCTTTTGACCTACTTTCTAATTTTTCCTCGTCCCTATGCTTAGATTTCTTGTACCTTTCTCGATCATCTCTGGAGTATTTGTCATCTCTGTCTTTGTACTTGTCTTCCCTTTCATATTTTTCCTTCCTATCCTTCTTATCTTCATATCTATCCTTCTCAGAGTACCTATCTCTATCTCTCTCTTCTTTATACCTGTCTTTTTCGTATTTATCATTTTTATCATATTTGTCATACTTATCAATGTAACGATCGTTTTTTGATTCTCTATCATTGCTGTTGGACCTTGATCGCCTTTTATCTCTAAAAGTACAAAAAAAAAAATGTATTACTCTCATGAAAAGGAATCAGTACATGCATTATTAGATAGGGGGCCAAAAAAGCAATTTAAAAGAAAATGTTCAGTTTATAAACATTGATCGAATAAATTAACATCTGAAGAATTCTCACCCATATAATAAATAATACCATTCCTATTCTTAATTGTTTCTTTGCAATATGGCCTCGAGCATATCAGACAGAAAAACGACAGTAGAAAAAGCAATTTATTTTAACTCGAGACGAATTAGGATTTGCAGAGTTTCCATCTGTCCGATGGATGACATAATATATCTATGAGTATAAAATATGTCAGAAAATATTCGATCAAATTGAAAATGACTATGGTACTTAATAAGCCTTTGAAAAAGAATATATCCTCTTTTAGATGTATATCTATCTCCTTACCCCACGAATAGAAAATCTATGCGGATTTAAATTTCAAAAGAAAGTCTAGTTTTCTGAAACGACATAATATATTTTATAAAACATGAATTTTATGATCATTTTAAATGTTTCATCTAACTAGAATAGAATAGAATAGCCTATTTCCGAGACCTAAAAAATTAAAGTCATCAGTTTACAAGAATATAAAAATATGTATAACAATTCAAATTACATTACACTATTTTTTAATATTCCCTCTTCCCTCTTCCCTCTTCCCTCTTCTCTTTAAAGAATTGTAGATTGTTTAAGGGGTCGCTTGGCCCTGGGTTGGCCTTTCTTCACCTCGACCTAAAAGGTCTTTTGTGAATCACCCTACAACTAGTTGTTGCCCAGGATTCCAAGACTTTTTGAAAAGCTTGTGATTTTCCTGGGAGGCAATTTCTCTGACTTCAGGCGTTAATTTCACCTGTTCTAGGTACATTAGCCTAAGCCACAACGTATATGTTCCTTTAAAGAATAATCCACTCTACAATGAATATTTTTTCCTGAACAATATTTATTTTAAGAAAATTTGATTACAGTAAAGTAAAAACGATCAGGCTATTAACAAAATGTGTGCACAAACAGCAGCTGTAAAGCAGATGCAAGTGGAAAATGTAAGTATGTTTTTGGAACGACTAACACTTTATTATGTTTACATTTGAACTGAGATGTCTATAGTGACAGAGAAACCCAAGTGCCATCGTATGGAAATCATTGTAAAATAATCATATTAATGTAAAATTGTGAACCAACTAAAAGCTCTCCCAAAGTGTCTCCGAGATAATCAGTAAATTAGTGTCTGTCTGAATGTCTGCCTCAACCATCTCATACCAACCTAATTTCCTACATATTTTAATAAGTGTCAATTAACTTGAATTAACGGAATTATGTCACTGTGCTGGTAAAATAAAAACCATACAATAATTGTGTAGTGGTTTACTATCAGTTGATGGCCAAACTGAGCGTACAAGGCTTTATGGACTGTATTGCGCCATAGTCAACATTGTTGAAATTAGTAGATTTGATTAGATTTAAAACGGTGACTGAAAAAATTATTTTAATAATAACACATGCAACCACCAAAAAAGTGATGTTTCTGGGACCCCATTAGTTAACCCAAATGTATTTCGACGTGCTGAACACGAATCGGGTGTCCGTTTAGCTCCATCCACCAAGTTTTTTATGTGGTGTTTTATGAGGTTCTTTAGGTTATTTTCGCGATTTACTAAAATTTACGCGATTTATACTAGAGGTTACCCAATGGAGTCCCATAAACAGACCACTTTTTTGTCATAAAAACCCTTAAAAAAACTCAAAAAAAATTGGTGACACTCGATTCGTGTTCAGCATATCGAAATACATGGTTACCCAATGGAGTCCCAGAAACTGACCACTTTTTTTGTGTGGCTGTGCAATCTTTGTCTTTCTCCCATTAAGGCCCGGTTCATCAATGCAGGATTAGGTTAGTTTGCCCCCTAACTCTCCAGAACAAAGTGTTTCGGGTTAAAAGTAACCCTAGGTTAAAGTCAGAGATAGCTTAGCCTGAGCTTCAATGTGGTGGTTATGCCTGTTAGAACGAGGTTAACCTAAAAATTTTATGTTTATTGACAGGGGTGGACAAACCGGGTGCAGGCCCTGGGTTATTAATGCTTTGGGGCCCTTCCTATCTGATAAGATAACATTTTTTTGAGATCAGGTCAGATCACGCACCACCAAGACACGTTTCAGATGCATTCAGTGGTGCAGAGACTGTGGATTGCGATGCAGAAGCAGACAAGAGCAAAAAATGTTATAATATACTTTTATGTTTATTATTTATGCTGTTAATGAGATCACCAGTACAAAGCATAGTCATAATCCTATCGTATTTGGTTTTTAAGTCCATTTTCAGAGTTCGGGGCCCCCCCTCAGTATCCGGGGCCCTGGGCTTAAGCCCCTAAAGCCCCCCTCTTTAGTCCGCCCCTGTTTGTTGATAGTTGGATGAAAAGTCAAAGTTATTTTTTGGCTAAATCGTTGAAAATGAAAGCTTTCAACAAAATAAGTAATGATGAAGCAGATATTTTGGAATTTTGGGAACGCGAGAGACACTTAGTTTTCCAATGTAGCTAAAAAGCCAAATATTAAAATCTATTTTATTGTATTGTAGAAAATATCGCATCAGTTTTTTTCATTTTATGACGTGTTCATAATTATTTGCTATTTTAATTAATGATGATGAAAAATTGGGGCTTCTGTCTACCTTTGTCGGAGTGTTATTCATTTTCTTAAAATAAAAATGTGATTATTCACCGAAAATACTCTAGTTTATATTATAATAGATCATTTCCGGTCAGTTGATTTTGACGCAGCTGTCTGAAGGGCACACAAAACCTCATCCAATAACAGGCAATGAAAATAAAAACAATTAATTAGATACGAGTTGCTATTTAACAACCTATCATTTTATTAAAAAATAACAGCTCTAGAAAACAAAATGAGTTGGGTGCTCTCAAGCGTGACATCAACCGAAAAAGGATCAATTGTTGTTGCTCATTGCTGTCACTGTCAGGTGACTTTTTGACAAAAACAAACAACTGCTTTTCACTTAGTAACAAAAACTTAAAAAACTAACGAACAAAAATCACTAATTTTTCACAATAAACCTAGAGCTGGAAACTGTATACCAACCTCAGGTTATTCAAGGGTTTCCTAACCCACAAATAAAGCGTAGTGGATAAACGGATGCGAGTTTAACCCTCACTTTGTCCCAAGGTTAGCTAGCCCAAGGCTAGCTAACACGCAAATTTAACCCAACATTGATAAACCAGTCCTAAATCTTGTAAATTTTGGTTTTGCTGGTATTCTATTCGTTTAGTTGTGAGCATTTATTTACTGTACTTATTTAAATGTGAAGTATGTATATCAGATGCAACATATTCATTCATTTCAAATTCAATGGCATATTCAATTTACGAATACACTGAGTGGCTGAAATTTTGTTCTAAAAAAAATAATATAAGTACATTTACCTACATCAGTATAGGTTTGTTTACGCCTATATTAGTTGAAATAAAAAACACCCTTTTAACTTTCCAACTATCCACTAAATGAGAATATACCAGTTTTTATAATAAAACATGTTAAAAACAAAATAGTAAGCCAAAACCTGTCTAAACATTTTTTTGCCTTTATGAAGAAATGAAAGCAGAACTCTGTCTACCTCAGAATAAGTAATTGTCAGAAATGTTCGACTATGAGTGGAAAAAACTGAGTTTGGTATAGACATATCTAACAGAATGTCTTATGTCAAAGTTTCTTTCTCCATTCTCACATAAAAGTAGTAGTTTGAGGGTGAAGGAGGCTGAATTTTCTCTTCTGTTACGCAAATTTCGAGTAAATGTCAAAAAAAGCGTATTTTGACAATAAAAACCGGAATTTAATTTTTAAACTGAAAATTCGGTTTTAGTACACAAAAATACTTAAGGCGTGATAGGTTTAGTCCTTGGAACAGAACATTTTTTTTTTTGTTTACCTGTGTTATGTTTGATGCAGAAGTTTATTTAATACATACATATATTTTTTTATAGTCATAACTTTCAAGATTAGAAATAATTATAGGTTGAATATTTTAATATTACCTTTTCCTAGATTTGAGATGAGGAGAATTACTCCTAGACCTGGAATAGCTTTTTCGCTTATGGCCCTTTTTATGATTTCTACTTGTAGATCTACTTCTGGATCTATGTTTTTTTGATCTTTTTCTATGTTTATTTTCTGGAGAATGGGTTGCTGATCTTGATCTAGACCTTTTATCGCTAACAGGAGGTGCAATGTGACTTCCGGATCGACTGAAACAGAAAAGCAAATGAAGTACATTAAAATAAAACCAGATAAATTTTTTATTCTTTATAAACAAATCTTATATTCCATTAAGGACATTACTCTGTATTTATAAAGACTTTTGTGATTCAATGTAGGCCAGAACCAATAAACAAAATCAAAATTAGTATTTAAATAAACTTAGAGTATAGCTTTCACGATAAATAAATTAAAAATTTTTTTCTAATAATAAAATTTTTCTTTTAATTTGTTAAAGGAACAAAATCAAATCATTTCATTAAATAATGAACACTGACTGCATAGTAATATTTTCCAAGCATTAATTAATAAAATATACATTATATTTTTTGTAATCACATTTTACGTTTATACCTTATAAAGCCTCCCCATGCATTGTGTGCTCCTGTGGTTTTTTGTTGGCTCGGACTAGATGAATCATTATTATTTGGTGTATTATTGCCAGAATTCCCTCGTGCTTTAGCACGCGCATCTTGATATTTTTTACAAAGTTCCTCAACTTTTTTCTCTAAAGATTCAATGTTGCCCTGCAAAATAATAAGTATGTTTAAATTGAAATTCGTAAAATTATGAGAAAATGAAATTAAACATTTATTAACATTGTTATTTATAACAAACCAGAGAAATGATTTTGACTTCTAGAGTAGTCGACTTAATGCTGTATCATGCCAGCAGATTGAGAATGATGTGAGAAAATGATGCTACATTTTTGTATCAATTAAGTCATTCCAATTATATCGAGATAAATTATGACCATATTTATGTCAACTCTCCCTCACTCATCTGTTTTGCTATGTGGATAATAATTTTGCATTACCTTTGGTCTATTATATAATTTTAAAATCCTAACACATATATCACGAATTTCGGTCTCTGTTGCACCAAAAATTGTATACCAATATGGATTCTTTGGTAAAGGCAACTTTAATTTTCTAGCAGTCAAATATATACAGGCACAGGCTACAGTTTCAGGTTGGTAACGTACAAAAACATCTGTTCTTAAGGAGTCGTTCATATAATTCCAAGAATATTGCATAAGCTTTTGATGATTTTGAAAGCCAAGCACTTGTAAGTACATGACAATAATCTGAAAATTAGAAAAATCTCATTGTAGTTACCAAATTTATCAAAATCAAAAACTCAAAATTAAAGAATCAAAGATTATTGTTATTCATAAATAATTTTCAGAATGTTTTATAGTAATGTATTATGTTAGACCATGTAAACCATAAACCATATGATAAATAAATAAACAGAATGTTTGGAGACAGATAAATAAATGATGCTATCATCACTGGCGTTTAATGTGGAGGATATTGCCTATTATGTAGCGGTAATGTAGCAATGCTTATTACGATATTGGTCAAGATGATCTGAGGAACATCGATATGAGCAACAATTTAGATCTAAACACCATGAAACAAACATGGATTGAATAAAAAATGCTACTTATGAACTTTGGCCTTACAAAATAGATTTTCCATGATGTGAGTTATGGGAAATGAGTGGATAGAACTTTTAGATCGGAGGATGGTAATAGCATCAGTATGGCGCCTAATTGGAAGGTTTGGACTTCATTCCTTTCGACCGTTGTTGTGCCCTTACTCCACATCATTTCACACTGAGGTTGACATGGTGTAATGAAAGAATGAATTGGAGACAGGATGGCCTCAAACAGTGTTTAACGAAGTCTCCACATTGTTGATGAATTTATGATGGACATGGGACACATTTCACTGACTTACAACGAGAGAATATTTAATTTTTTAACAGTATAATGCCCTTCGTCATATGACAAGGGATACAAGAAACTAAAGTGGTGATGCTTCCATGGTCAGCTTGATCATCCAATCTGTCTCCGATCGAAGAACAGTGGGACATATATTTCATTCCCTGAATAATTTGAATGATTTATCAAAGAGCTTGGGATGAGATACCATAGCATCGCATCGATCATCTTATTGACGTCACGGCTAACGGAAAAAATCATTCAAATTATCCAGGGAATGAAATAAATGTCCCACTGTTCTTTACTAAATTATTTTTTTAATTTGTTTTCTCACAATGATGAAATTTCAATCACTTTAACGTCCTACATAGGCGAAAATGTTAATAAAATCCCGATATTATGGTGTTGTATTTTTTATTCAATTATATGAAGTGGTAGAGCACTTTTAATCGTGAACTTCGCCATTTTCCAGTAATTTATTTGTTTTCAATGTACTTGTCTATTTATTAACTATTGTATACTGCTACCGAAAATAAGGGCAATATTATTATTATTATATTTATACTTTAATTGCTTTTTAAACTTAGGGACTCGAATACAGAATTCTCGACTCTTGGAAAATTATGTTTTTGATCACGAGTTTTTGTAATATATTAAAAGCTCTACTTGTAAAAGCTTTTTTTAACATAGCAAAGATTTAAATCGAGTACATATTATGTAATTACTTGTATTATGTTACAAGTATTGTTCAGAGATGTGCAGAGGAAACTTTCCATATTTGTTAAAAGTCTGTAAAATGTAAATAATATTCCCAATGGAAAGTTAGAAGGAAACTTTCCATTGGGAATATTGATATTTCATACATAATTTCCTTAAATACAGAAATATTATTTTACTATAATACTTCTTAAAGCATTTTACTAGGGTTGAAAACGACGTCGAAAGTTGAGCTTCGTAGACAGCGTATCACTTAAGGAATGCGTTTTGTAAACAAACACGCCAGAAACGTAAGCGATTATAGGCCGTATTTCTAATGCAGTTAAGCCCGAGATTTTCTTGTAAAATAGCCTAAATTACGACCCGTTCAAAATTCACTCTTTTTTTAACTATTCCAGTCACTCTCGCGTATAACGTAATTTTGTTTCTTTATTACATCACGTATAAATACCATGAAACAGCCCAAAATTATCATTATTTGATCGACTTTCTTGGTGCACCCATCTCAGAGTCCATACCTGTATTTTCAAGCTGCATTCTTTATTGGTAACGTTCATTAAATACAGGGTGTACATTTGGCTGTGTGTTCTTAGAATTATTTAGCACACTTTCGTGTTTATTCTTTGTTTTTACCCAGCGACCTTACGGCATCGTTAGTAAGAACTCAGGTTAAACATCTGGGGTTGTGCATCCTAGAAAGTAAGTTGAATTGCTCCGGGGCATATTCTGTTTCCCTGTCTGACTGCGACCTTTTGGAAAAGGTTTTCGTTCACAGACTTTGCGACGGAATATTCACCGTTGTAATTGAATAATCAACTGGGGTTTGCCATCTCTGTACAGCGCTCCGAGTAATTTCGGTAGACAGTTTGCTGTCCGGCAAGCGTCCGCTCACGGTAACGTTGCCCGAGTACCAAAGTGTCTATTGAGGAATTGCTTGTTGCGCTCCAGGGGTGGGAAGTGTCGGGCGATTTACGACGCCGCCTAAAAGAGTCAAAATGGACAACATACTCGAGTCGAGATCTGGGCCCGTGAGTGTCACCCTTCAGGACCTCGCCATTTGTCAGAGCCTAAGTATTAAAATTACCTAATTATTATTTCTCCGTTATCATTTGTTTTGGTCTTAACTTTTAAATATTTACTAAATTACACGTTCAGATTATTTTTCTAAATTCACTCAATAAAATGACAACGTTAAATGAAGTTCAACTCTTTAAAATTACGACTTTATATCTTTGAAGCCAACCCTATATTTACATTGACTTTATGCTAAAATGTGGTACTTTGATTATAGCTTACTTATTTAAATTCATTTTCAGTATTCAAATTAATTAACTCACGATTGTGATTTGCAACTATCTTTAGTCATTGAATTAATGGAAAGTTTTCTTTGGGTTTTTAAAATGCTATTACAACGATTGTTGTTAATATGATTAATATTCCGATCAGCTATGTAAATAATATTTAGTACAGTCGTGAATGGGTTATTGCAGATTTTGCAGTTAATTATTCTTCAGCATTTGCAGTTAAGGATTCTTGATTGTCATCTCTGTAATTTATACCTCATCAATTTTATCATTTACATATGATAAGGTTTGAACACAGCTCTTTGTTATCAATTTTATTATCGAAGAGTTTCGAAAGGCAGACACAAGATTTTGTTGGTTGTCACTTCATCTATAGCATCGATACTACGAATATACAAATAGCAACGATACAACGAAACGGGATCTATTGATTTCGGCCAAGTGCAATTGTAACTAGCCACAACAACAAACAACATACTACGCTTCGAAACATCGAAACCAAATCTACGACAGTTGCCGTGGCAATTTAATAAGATTTTGTTGATTGCCTTTTACCATCGTATCATGACTGGAAAATTTCCCGAGCTGTGTCAAATTTTACGTATGTCAACATCAATTATAAAGCTTTCAGGATAATGACAATTGTCATTGTGAACAATACATTTTATTGTTTACGTAGCTGACCTGATTATTTTACGAATTAATGTGACAATTGTCCCAACGAATACTTTCCTTCTTTTCATGTGGTAATTGCCCCAACAATTATATAATCTATACAAAGGAATATGACAATTGTCTAAAATAAACGTATTAAAACGTTTTGTGGTTTATTTCAATATTCTACTTTTTCAGGAATAAGTGAGATTAAATAAAAATATAATTCTTTAGACAAAATAAATTAATTACAAATGTAATTTGTAAAATCAGTATTAAATAAAGTACAGTCAAATAAAGGCTACCAAAGTAAAATCAACTATTAAATGAGTGTTTCCAAAATTAAGATAAATAAATTAATCAGTAAATAGAAACAAGTAATATCAAACTTTATAAAGAATCTGTGTTTAATAAAATTACTATCACAATGTAAATTTGGGTCCTACTTTCAAAAATCTAGACGATCACGTAAACTGCCAAATTTGTGTATTTTTCTGTCTCAACAAAAAGAGAGAGATAATGATACGACTGGGGTAGGTGCCGTTTCAGTACTTGTACTTAAGTACTTTTTTGGGTACTCGACACAGCTCTGTTACCAAGTAGCTGCCAACTTCTCAGAACCAATCTTTCTTTCAGTTTAATAACGCCAGCTGTTTGGCTAAATACTGCTTTTTCCCAGTCAAGACTTTTAGTACAGTGCTTTTTAATAGATGAAAATGGTGCCACCTACAGCAGCATCTGCATCATGTAACCAACATAACCTTACATTTTTTCAAGTTTATTTTCATTTTTAATGTTTGTATACGCATTTTTAGCTTGGAAGCAAATATTTAAAAATCCACGTAAATAATTTTTCAATATTGTTGATTAATAAAAATAGACTGCTAATTCGACTACCCTCTCAACAAGTTACCTTAAACAAGGTCTATAAAAGATCTTGGGGTAATATTCGATTTCAAGATGACATTCAAACCTCATATATCAAAAATCACATTATAAGTACTGAAAGTGTTAAGTTGCATCAATAGGGGCTCTACCTATTTTTCTATTAAAATATACAAATTGCTCTACTGTTCTCTGGTAAGGAGTCTACTAGAATATGGCAGTGTGATATGGAATCCAGCATATAATGTCGACAAAGAATCCATTGAAAATGTCCAATCAAAATTCCTTAGACAATGTGCATTCATGATGGGTCATCCAATAGGCGAATATTCCTACAGTGATATCTTACGCGAACTCAACCTTCTATCACTTGAATGGAGAAGAGTGCAATTTGATTTATTCTTTTTGCATAAATTAATTAATTGTAATATGAACTGTCCAGAGATACTTCAGTTGATTAGCCTTAATTTGAACAATCGTAGAACAAGAAATTCAGAACTCTTTAAAATACCTTTTCATCCTACAAATTATGGTCGAAACAAGCCCATAAGCAGATTACTCAGAACAGCAAACTCATTCCATAAAGATATAGAACTCTTTGGCTCGTCACTATATTCATTCAAAAACCAAGTTACACTTTGTATAAGTAATTAAAATTAAAACATGGTGTAGCTAAATTTTATTGTATTTGTAAAAAATGTTTTTTATTTTTCTTATTTTATGTATTATTTCAAAACTATTTTTATGTAATTATACTCTCATTTATTGAATTATAAAATGTAAAATGGCTCTGCCGTATAATAAATAAATAAGTAAATAAATAAAATAAATAATTACAGGTTAGATTTCCAACCTACAAAAAGAGTCCTATTTTATTAGGACAAAGTATTTAGAACTTCATAAACATTACACTGAACTAGATTTTAGTTGAAAATATGGGAACCAGGCAGACATTTTAATAACAGCTGCGTAATATTCTTATACCTTAAGAAACACATATTTTTGAGGTTAGCTGTGACGTCACGTGCAGATGCCCTATAACAGCCACACTGCCTACCTTTCGCCCCACTTCAGCTTTAGCTTTACCGATGAAACTTTGTGATTGGTGTTATCTCCTCTTAAGAAAAAAAAAATTATCTTTTATGTTTTTTTTGTGTATCACTATTGTCTATAGGGATCCCAAAATGGGGCCCCATGTAGCTTAGCTATGCCTCTGTTGAGGCTTTCCTTAACTGGTATAAAGCAGAAAAAACTATATTTATCATATTAATGCCTACCTTCATGCTTCTGCGTTTTTACTGTATAAAAGCATAATGGGCCATCTTATACATTTTAAAAAGCACTACATATGGGAGTGGCATTCCTAGTTCATCTTAATGTTTTCAAAATTAAAAATATTTGGAGAAAAAAATTATTTATGATAAAAAAAAAAACTATAAATTACCTTATGTGGATGTTTTATATGCACACAAAATCCCAATTCCTTTAAAACTCTCCTTTCCGCTTTAATAATAAGATTTTTCAGATGAATATAATTCTGGTCCAGAATTACAGGTTGGATGGGTCTGCACATAATTAAAAAACAATACTTGAAGGATGTCAAAAAATAATTGTGGAGTATTTAAAATTTGGAGTGGTCCATAAGTAAATTGGGCAAATTAAATGCCATTCAATCCAAATTTCAAACATTTTAATTTTCTGAAAGCACAACATTCTTTTTCAAATAGTTATTCATCAATTAAAATCATTATATTGTCCATTTACTTGAAAATGCGCCTTATTCAACATTTTTTGGATTCATCAATTAAAACAAAATCACCTTTATTCCTTAAAAATTAAAATAAATTATTTATATAGCATTCTCAAAAAACAAATGGATAAGTACACTCTTTACAATAAATTGACACATTTTCATAGGAAGTTGATATAAAAAAAAAAATATCTTCAATTTTAAATATTTTTTTCTACTTGAAAACGTATTGAAAAATCAGTCTTTCAATATATAAATTTGTAACTCAACTATTAAAAGTACGAAATACAAAAATTGGAGTATTATCATTTTACTTCGGAAGTCTTATAGTTTTTTGCAATATACAAGGGGTTTTTAAAATACATGCATGTATTCCAATCGATAAATATTCACATCTGACACATAAAAATACTTATATATCAAAATGCCTAATTAACTGAGAAATAGTTATTTACGTAACAGGTTCCGAAAGTGGTCTTTTACTGGACGAGTAAGTAAATTCCAGGACGAGCCATAGGCAAGGCCTGGAAGCTTGTGAGTACAGTAAAAGCACTTTCAGGGCGAGTTATGTACAATATTTTTTCTTCAATCGTCTCTTTAATGAAACCAATTAAAATTGGTATATTTTCAAAATCATTGTCATCACTGTCCATTTTGAAATAACTATTAGCTGACAGTTTTAAGGTCATTATTTTGTTACCATAGTAAGATGATTGTTTAGCGTCGAGTACGAAGGTGATTAATGTGATTCATAGTAAAATATAACCTGCAAATTAACACTGACGTTTAAATGACCCGTCACTTTACAGTACTAGTATCTGTAATAGCTACTTTCGGGGCTAGTACTAGAATACACTACTTTCGGTACAAAAAAATCATACAGAAAGTACCTAATTTTGGAACGATTAAAGAAAAATTACTTTTCAATATGAAAAATAATAATTATTATACAGGGTGTAACGCAACTTACCCGAAAAACTTTAACCATACATGCACCTTTAAATAAGAAGTCGACTTCTTAAAAAAAAATTTAATAAAAGTCCAACACAGAAAAAGATACACATTGTTAAAGTTAAAAATTAATGGAAATGTTAAAATAACCTACCATTAAAAATAAAAATTTTTAATTTAATTTTTTTTTTTTACAACAGTCCTTCAATTAAGTAGAGTTCAATAAATTACCATTATCTTTTCATGGTAGTGGTAGTGCTTATATGTGTTTTTGTTTCCAGAAATTTGACCCTCCCCCTACCTCACCCTTAATGCATGGGTGATAAGTGGTACAAGGAATGCAACAGATATCAGTACAGCAAGTGTCAATAGTTTAATGTTTTCTGTCTAAATATGCACAGGACGTTACACGTACGTGGTAATCGTTATTTATTGTTTTTTTAAGAATGGAGAATGTTTTACAAACATTGAAATGACTGTACTTTCTTATGGTGCGGCCGAGAAAAATGCATATCCGGCTAGTTTGCCATGAATGATTTCCTAATGTGCGTATTTCTAATGAACGAACCTTTATGATGGTTGTACGAAATTTAAAGGACTATGGACATTTACAATTGAGGTATTTACTTTGACAAAATAAAGTATGAACTTTTTCATCTATCTATCTCATTTTGTGTAGACTTTGCAACACTGAAATAAAAATAATTAACTTATGCTGCGAGCATCAAGAGATAGAAGCAAGTCCAATATATTATTTCTTTTCTTGATTTTTAACTTTAAAAGTTGATCTTCACATTAAATAATTACTTACAGATTAAAATATATGCACGTATTTAAAAAAACACCCATATGTAACAAGAAAAAGTTATGGCCAAAAACAATAAATATTTCCCTACTGGATCTCGCAGTCTTGGACATCGACACATTAATTTTTTACCACCTTATTTAAAAGATAGATTCATATTAATGTTTGAAAATTTAAATTTTTCAAAAAAAAAGGTACATAAATATATTCATGGATATAAAATGTTATACAATTAATTTTAATTGTACACTAATTGATAAAAATATGAAATGAGATTTTATTATTGATTTTTTTTTTATTTTGAAAATTGAAACTTTTATGTGTTTATAGGAATTTTTAAATAATTTTCTTAGTCATTTCAATTTTTAGATAATATTTATACATATTAACATGGAAATTTAATGATTATTCCATTTTCAAAAATACTAACAAATAAAATTGGTTTTTACTGTAAAATTGCAAAATAAAATAATGCTCAAAAATTAGATGATATAACATCAGCAATTACTTTTATACAAAATGAAGTAACTTACTGTAATTTAATAGATATATACAAAAATGACAGTTGGTTTTTCTCATAAAGAATACACGCTGATAACAAAATCGGGTTTCTATAATTCCAACAAAGAAAAAGGTAGATATGCCTTCGTAGCTCAGCTCTCACATTGCTTCTGTCGATGGCAAAGCAGCAAGTGAGAAGTGACTCAAAGTTCATTTTGCTTGTTTGCTTTTAGCAGTGAAACAGCATTTTAATCATCTTTGTCACACTTTTTATTTATTGTTTACCCGAAGTTTGTGACCAACATGTGTACATAATGTTTTTTTTAATACAAGGGTATCTAAAATTAAAAATAAGAAATTAAAATAATGATTACAAGTGTATAATAAAGTAGGTTGATTTTTGTTAAAACACAAAAATTACAGATACTGTTTTCAAAAAAGTTGAAAAAAATTATTCTATTCTGCGTTTTTTTAATTAAATAATAATGCTGAGTTTTTAAATTCATCAAGAAATTCATAAAGTTATTATTGCCACATATTGTAATATTAGTAAAATTAATAACTCAAAATATTTCTGCTAGTAATACAGCAGGTGAATATTTTAAGTGCCCGGATGTTTTAATCTCTCGTTAAAACTAAACAAGCTGAAATTTTACATGGAGGTAGTTTTTAGGAACAGAACAATTTGCAAATGAAAGGTTTTCATTTAATTGTTCGGTTTACCTTTAAAACACAATAGACAATTATAAGTCTGTGGAGTATATTGATAAAGCGCAGTGTAGTTTTAGTCGAAAATTCAGGCACATTGGTATATAAGTTTCATAACTCATCAATAATATCATACAGAAAAAAAACATTTTAAATTCAGCTCATTTTAAATTCAGCTTTCAATTATAGGAATTGGTTTATAGTTTGCATATGAAGAGAACCTAATCCATGAAATCAAAGGATCGAAGGAAACAGAACTAGAATTTCTTTTCATTTTTTACGGATTCCTTTTGCGTTTGACTTCTAATGAGAGGCTACAGCTCTTATTTGACACTGAGCTATTATTTTATTTATAAGTTTAGACGTAACACGTAGAAAAAATATTTACTTTGTAAAACAGTTAAAAATGGAATAATTTTGACTTATTTCAATACTTGTTTTGTAAAATAATGCCAATTATCTACTAAAGAAAAATACTAAATGTTTACTATTAGTATTAGCAATTTCTTAAAACTAGTATTTATCTGATATCAATAAAATTTGCAAGAAAATCTTACATTACATGTTTACAGTATATTTATCATAATGTAAACTATGTCAGGTTCCATGCCATTTCTAAGTTAGGACATTGACAAATTTAAATAATTAGACAGCCCCACAAAAAAAAGTGGTCTGTCCGGCGGACCAGACGAGTGTATCCGTATGTATTTGGACCCGCTGAAATCAAATTCGAAGTCAGAATTGTCAGATTGGCTCGTTTTTCACCTCTAACCCCAAAAAACACACCCCCCCTTCCCCCCAAAAAAAATGGTCTGTCTGGTGGACCAGACCAGTATATTCTTATGTATAAATGTAAAGTCTTATAGTGTACATATACGTGTGTGTTGTTATACTTAAATCAATATTAACCTCTTCTAAAGGCAATATTAAAAGATATATTTAGTACCAAACTGTGTGTAGAATTATGATGTACAAGATGGCATAATGAGTTTCTTGGGAACTATTTATATAACAGAATTAAATAACTAAAACTAAATAGTGCTTAGTGATAGTAAGGTGAAAAAAAGAGGAAAAGAAGAATAAAAACATAATCTATAATTGTAAACAAAAACTTAAGTGATTAATTTTTATATCAAATGTCAGTGGTGTAGTGAATCTGATTTGGACAAAGGATATTTAAAAAACAATGATTGATTAAATTAAATAAAAATTATACGATGAATTGTACGGAGTGCAAAAAAGAAACACCAGATGATAAGCTGCTAATATGTGCAATCTGCAAATTGCCAACGTGTCTTAGCTGCTCAAAGTTGTCGGTTACTGAAATGCGATCTGTTAATCTGAAATCAGGGAGTCGCTTAAAATACCATTGTATAAGCTGTGATGAAAATTTTGTTGTAACAAGTAAAGAAGATAACAGGACATGTGAGGGTGATTTAAAAAATTTGATTGTTGATCTATTAAAAATAGTCCGAGAACAGAATGAAAAAATTACTTTTATCGAAAAGAGTATTAAAGAAATAAAGAATGACAATAAAAGTGAAACAATGGGAGTTAGTGAGACTAAAAATAGGTCTTTTGCAAATACTGTCAGAGGACAAGCAATAAGTATCAAACAAGTAGCTGAACAGAAAAGTGCTGAAACTAATAAAGAAATCAAAATTAAAGATAAAATAGACCCATCAATAATTACACCCCAACCCATTCAGCTAAATCAAGTCAAAACAGCGATTATGCAAGCACAAACAACTGCTAAAATTAAAGAAATACAAAGTTTAAATGAAGATAACAAATCGCAGATTAGTAATGAATGGCAACAGCAACGTAGCAGACAGAAACGTAACCGCAGGTTTGTTGTTGGAGGAAATAACGATGCAAACACAGGTATTCAAACAGTCCCAAAATTAATATCACTTCATGTGACAAGGTTAAAGCCTACTACCAAACCAGATGACTTAAAAAGGATGCTAGTAAAGGAATTTCCGGAGGTTGTATGTGAAAAACATAGCTCTAAATTCCCGGACTTGTATGCCTCAATGAAAGTTACAATAAGGCAGGACAATTTTAAGAAGGCATGGAGACGGGACTCTTGGCCTGATGGAGCTCTAGTGTCTCGTTTTTTCGTAAAAAGGAGGATGCTATCACAAGCACACGAGCAGATGGATCCTCAAGCATAATTTCCAACATTCACCATCAGCAGCCTAAAACTTTATTAACGTGCGTCATCAATGAGGAAATTCCTGCATCAGGCGCAACAGGTGACGCGGATTCTAAAGACTCGGGTACACCTCTGTCTAAAAAACTGAACGATACAGATACTACAGCTGCTCAAGCTGTAAAAACTATTAGTAGTGAGTCAAAAAGTCCAGAAACATCGAACATAAATCTAATGCATTTTAATGTACAAGGAATGCTAGGGAAAGAACTTGACTTAGAACTGTTGCTTAGTATATACCAAGTGGATATAATATGCATAACAGAACATTGGTTAAAATCATACGAAATAACATCATTTCAGTTAAGTGACTATGTACTAATTAACAATTCCTGTCGTAAAGACTTTCAACGTGGGGGTGTGTGCATTTTTTCTAAAGAAAAGTTTAAAATGAAACCATTACCATATAAAATATATATAGAAAAACATTTCGAAATAACTATCGCTATTGTAGATGTCTTGAAGAGTGGAGCTAAATTATATATCATAACAGTATACAGGTCACCAAGTGGTAATTTGAAAATATTTATAGATAAAATGTATGAACTAATGTATTATATATACAGAGGTAATAGTTATTATATAGTATGTGGTGACATGAACATAAATTTTCTGGCACAGACTAGCGAATCAAAAGATATTGTTAATCTCTTTAGTGAATTTGACATGCATAATCATATCAGTGAACCTACACGAATAACGGCAACATCAGCAACTTCTATAGATGTAATATTTTCTAATGTAACAGTAAAATCTAGTTTGGTAAAAGAGACACACTTCTCGGATCATTGTTTCCAAATATGTGAATTTAACTTACCGTTATTGAAGAAATGTGAAAGTGAAATTATATTTAAAAGAGATTTCTCTAGTAGTAATCTGGTTACGTTCAGAAATATAATAGCACATGAGAGTTGGTCCGAAATGTATGAATCTATTGGTTTAGACAATATCTTTGACAGTTTTTATTCAACAATCATGTTTCATTTTAACAATGCTTTTCCATACAAAAAAATACAAACTAATAGAAATAAAAAACCTTGGTTTAATCATCAACTTAAAAGCTTGCATCAAACACTCTGTGATATGTCTAAAATATGTAAAAATACAAATAATGCTGTGATAAAGGATAAATATAACAAACTAAAGATTATATATAGAGAGCAGGTAAAACAAGCTAAAGCAAATTTTAATAATAATAGAATCAGTAACACCAGTAACATTATGAAAGAGAGCTGGAAAATAATAAATGAAATGAAAGGTAATACAAAGAAATATGACTCATACCACATAAATATTAATGGCGAAGAAATTGTAGATAAAACTAGACTAGCCAACCATTTTAATAACTTTTTCTTGGATATACAAAGTTCTAAGCCTGATATTAATAATCTCAAATTCGCTCCTCATTCAGAAAATACGTTTTATCTATATCCTACCACACCCTATGAGATAGAAGGGTTCATTATGAAAACAACTTTAAAGCCAGCTGCGGGTATTGATGAAATTTATGGTAGTGCCTTAAGGGTAATTAGCGACCTAATAAGTACACCGTTGTCCTATTTGATTAATGAATCATTTATTGAAGGAAAATATCCAGATTCACTAAAGATATCTAAATCTGTACCAGTTTTTAAAAATAAAGGAGCAAGATATGAAATAAACAATTATAGAAATATTTGCTTGCAAAGTCAGTTAGCCAAATTGTTTGATATATGCTACAATACAAGGTTAACTCAATTTTTAGAAGCACAAAATCTATTAAACACCTCACAACACGGTTTTAGATCCAAGAAATCTACCTCAACAGCAATCGCAGAACTCTGCGACAGTGTGTATGAATGTCTCAATAATAAGCAATTTCCAATTGCACTTTATTTTGACCTATCACGGGCCTTTGACACGGTTGACCATGACCTGCTCCTGGAGAAATTATATCGCATTGGTGTACGAGGTGTTGCCTATAATTGGGCGGCATCATATTTACGAGGGAGAAGACAGATCGTGGTCATTGATAAATACAAGTCAGAGTCAAGAAATGTTAATATTGGGGTTCCTCAGGGTTCAACTCTGGGTCCTTTATTTTTTATTATTTTTATTAACGATATAATATATTCATGTACTTCCTCACAAAAAACAATAATTTATGTAGATGATACAAACCAATTAGTAACAGGAAATAATTTAATACAATCAGTTGAAACATCTAATATATCTGCATTAGAATTTTATCAATGGTGCCAACATAATGGAATAAGAGTAAACGTAAATAAAACCTTTTCTATGGTATTTCAATCAAAGAATGGTAAAAGCGAATCTAGTCAACTCATTAAGATGAACCATAAAAGCATTGAACAAGTGAATTCTATAAAATTTTTAGGGGTTGTAATAGACCAAAAAATGACCTGGGAGGAACATATAGATTATATTTCTTCAAAATTAAGTACTATGTGTTTTATTGTAAGACAGCTGCGAGCTACAGTATCTTTGTCCATTCTTAAATTGGCCTATTATGGGCTTGTGCAATCTATTTTAAGTTATGGTTTAATTTTTTGGGGACGTTCAGCTCACTTTCATAAAGTCTTTGTTATACAGAAAAAAATTATCAGATGTATGGTAGGAGCACATCCTCATACATCCTGTAGACAAATATTTATTAACTTGTCAATTCTAACTCTGCCTTCTCTCTATATATATTTAGTTGTATTAAATATAAAAATGAGAGAAAATTCATTTATGAAAATAAGCAATGTGCATAAATATGATACACGTAACAACAGTAATTTATATCAACCATATTCAAGATTAAGTGTCTCTCAAAATTCGCATATTTATCAGGGCATTACATGTTTCAACAGGTTTTTAAATCTTTGTAGTGATGTTAGTGTTATTCAGAATTTTAATCATTTTAAACAAAAACTGTATGAACACCTAGTTAGTAAGGCATTTTATTCTGTAGAAGAGTACCTAGGTCATTGACTATTTCGTTTTGCATGTATGTTGAGTGTTAGATTGTCTAAGTGTATTTGATAATGTCTATGTACGAGTGAGTGTATTGAGTATGTATATGTATGTGTAATGTACTATTTTGACTAGTTTGATAAGTTTTACCTTTGTATGTAAAATTAATGAATGAATAAAGTATCTATCTATCTATCTATCTATCTATCTATCTATTTGGATCTGCTGAAACTGAATCCGAAGTCAGAATTGTCAGATTGGCTCGTTTTTCAGGCCCAACCCCAAAAAACACCCCCAAAACTAAAACAAAGTGGTCTGGCGGAATATACCAGTGTATCCTTATGTATTTTGATGTTCTGAATCCGGATTTGGAGTGAGAATTGACAGTTTGGCTCGTTTTTCACCCCCAACCTCGAAAAACACACTCCCCAAAAAAATTATCTGTCTGGCGGACCATACCAGTGTATCCTTATTTATTTAAATCCGCTAAAACTAAATCCGAAGTCAGAATTGTCAGATTGGCTCATTTTTCACTCCTAACCCCAAAAAAGTTTGTCCAGCGGACTATACCAGTGGATCCTTATGTAATTTGACCTGCTGAATCCGAATTCGAAGTCAGAATTGTCAAATTTGCTCGTATTTTACACTTAACCCTAAAAAACACCTCCAAAATAAAGAAAGTGGTCTGTCTGGTGGACCATACCAGTGCATCCTTATATATTTGGACTGCTGAAACCGAATCCGAAGTTAGAATTGTCATATTGGCTCGTGTTTGAAAAAAAAACCAAAAAACACCTCCCCCACAAAATGGTCTGCCCGGCGGACTATATCAGTGTACCCTTATGTATTTGGTAAGGTTACACTGGTATGGTCTGTCGGACAGACCACTTTTTTTTTTGTTTTGGGGGGTGTTTTTGGGGGTTAGGGGTGAAAAACGAGCCAATCTTACAATTCTGACTTCGGATTCGGTTTCAGCGGATTTAAATACATAAGGATACACTGGTATGGTCCGCCGGACAGACCATTTTTTTTGGGGGGGGGAGGGTGTTTTTCGGGGTTAGGGGTGAAAAACGAGCCAATATGTCAATTCTAACTTCAAATCAGGATTCAGAGGGTCAAAATACATAAGAATACACTGGTATAGACCGCCGGACAGACCACTTTATTTTTGTTTTGGGGGTGAAAAACGAGCCAGTCTGACAATTCTGACATCGGATTCGGTTTCAGCAGGTCCAAATACATAAGAATACACTGGTCTGGTCCGTCGGACAAACCTTTTTTTTGGGGGGTGATTTTCGGCGAAAAACGAGCCAATCTGTCAATTCTAACTTCGAATCCGGATTCAGCAGGTCAAAATACATAAGGATACACTGAATGGGGTTGGGGGGTGAAAAATGAGCCAAGATGACAATTAGGTGTTTTCACTGTATGCAAATTTGCTTTTTTGACATTATTAAAATGAAGTACTCCACACATTAAAGCACTTACCAATATTAAAACACCATTCTTTCATTTATCAATTTAAAATTTCAACAAATAAATAACAAAACTGAAAAACTGAATGAATATTATACAAAACGGGATGCGACATCATCGGTTGCATTAATATAACCAACATAACCTCACCTTTAAGTTTTTTAAGTTTGTCACTTTTAATGACTGTATCCGCACTTCTCATTTGAAACTAGTATGGCTTCAAGCAAACATTTAAAAATTGACGCAAATGATGTCTCAATATTGTTGATTACTAAAAATGGGCAGCTAATTATAGGTTGGATTTCCAACCTACAAAAATCGCCTAATTTTATTGGAGGAAGATATTTAAAACTTTATGAGCATTACATTGAACAAGATTTTAGTTGAAAGTACGAGAACCAAGCGGAAATTTTCATAATAGTGACATATTACTTGGAAATTTTTAAAAGATATGTATTTTTGAGGTTAGGTATATAACCGATGACGTCAACAATATGGCTTAGTGTTTTTGGCGGTAAAATTTTAATTCAAATTTAAAAATACTTTTATTTTGGATATTACTCAACTGAATGTGGAAATTCAAATGTTTTTAGTTATAATTAAGTATTACCTTCACAGTCAATGAGATTCAAAATTTGTGAAAACACCGAATTCTGACTGGATTCGGTTTCAGCAGGTCCAAATACATAAGAATATACTGGTCTGGTCCGCCGGACAGACTATTTTTTTGGGGGGATGTTTTTTAGGGTTGGGGGTGAAAAACGAGCCAATCTGATAATTTTGACTTCAGATTCAGTTTCAGCGGGTCCAAATACATAGAGATACACTGTTTTTTTTTTGTGAGGCTGTGTTATCAATCGGAAATCAAGAGCTAATCAACTGTAAAAGTATTTTAAAAATATATAATTTGATTAGTTCTTTTTACATAATTGTCTTTAGATACGGTTTGTATGTTGCGGTAAAAATTATTTACGTGTGCAACAATATTTTAGTTTTAATAGCACATAAAATATAAGACCTTTATTAGTCCAAGTGATGTACCTTTTAAATAGTTTATTTAAACAGATGTATAAATAGCTATCTAATTAGTAATATTATTTGATAGTTTCATACAGCAATTACCATAATCTTGATAAGCCTTTTAACCTTAAACAGGTAATAATTATCATTTTCGGCTTCAATTATGGAATGAGGAAATTATAATGCCTTTGTTTTACATTTTCGTCTCACCATTTAAAAAATTCATCGTCATCTGGCAGAATATCTTTAAAATTCCAATTAATATGTAGGAGAGTAATTTATTGACAACAATTCTACATGAGGTAGTTTCCCAACTATCAAACCAAAAATAGCTATTTGTGTATTAAGAGCACAAAGTGTTACATTGTCGATAGTGTAAGTTGACAATGACACTTGACAATTTTGGCTGGATTTTGGCGATTCATCAACATATTATGAGTATGCTTTGTAGATGCAATCAAAATAAACAGTCGAACAAAACACAATCGCTCTCATTTTATTTAAGATTTTTTAACTATTATAAAGTTCGTATTCTTTGTATAAATAAATTAGGCAATTAATTGTTAGTCTTACATCAACTCTCATTAAAATAACAGTTTTGGGGCATTATTATTTCATAAAAATACATTGTCAATGTTCCGACCAAACTTGTATAAGGACAGGTGCACTTGAGCGAGCACAGGGGCGGCTGGTGAAATTTCAATAATTTTTTTCTCATCTCTGGCGCATGGGACCCATACGAAATATGGGAACTAACATCTAGAGAAGCACTCCTCTAACGACCCGTAAAAAATTTTGAAAAAGCAATTTACGAAAAATTCTTTCAAAATTCGATTGACTAGGGACTCCTGTTGAAAATTTGGAGTTTATGAAAATATTTTCATTATTAACAATGAACTGAAATTTTGTAATTTACAATTTAACAAATTATAAAATTTCAATTTGTTGTATTTCAGTTAGTAATGAAAATATTTTCATAAACTCCAAAACCTATTGTTGTACTTTTATGAAAAGTAAAATGTATATGACAAAAAAAAAATAATTTTCAACAGGCGTCCCTAGACCTACGGGGTCAATCGAATTTTGAAAAATTTTTTCGCAAATTGCTTTTTCAAAATTTTTTACGGGTCGTTAGAGGAGTGCTTTTCTAGATGTTAATTCCCATATTTCGTATGGGTCCCATGCGCCAGAGACGAGAAAAAAATTAATGAAATTTCACCAGCCGCCCCTGAGCGAGCATAAAAGTACTTTGCCGCTCGTTGTCATGGGAGACGAATGGCAAAGTGACATTATTCACAGCTCCTCGGAAATCGCCAACTTTGCGCTTTCAAAAACGTGAGCAAAACAGTCTATTTTATATGTCGATCGTAGATAAACATTATAGTAGACGCTTATTATGCCTTATTATGTCTGCATGAACTGCAGATCATTGAAACATTCTGAATCATCTACAGATGATACCAACTTGATTGGTGAAATGCATATCAAGTATGTGTATCAAAACTATTTCAGGATCAGTGTCAGAACAAAGGTTCCAACCAGCCTTTCAGAGTCACTATTCTTGAAAAACGTGAACTTGAGTTTTTCATGAGAAGTGAGCGGAGTTTTATAGAAAACATGAATTATCTATCTTGAAACCTGAGGGTGCTGACATCCTGCTAAAAGTAATGAAACTTACTTCTCCTAGTCAATTCAGAAGGAATGTGATTTCTTGCCTGTGAATTTTGGAGTTTAACCCCATTGTTTCATTTTTCCTTTGTCATTTTGTGTTAATTGTGTTTTATATTTAATTTGAAGTAATAACATGGATCTAGACAATTTACGTATTGAAAATAAGATATTTCTTCCTATGATCCTATTATTAGATAGTACATTTGTTAAAAGAGTAAATAATATTCTGCCCAAGACATTGAAATTGTTGAACCATTTTCTGTTACAATTGTTTTTGATCCCTCATAATTGGGATAAATTTGGGTACCTGCATTATGCACAATGCCACAATTAATTTAAGTCGATACTTTCATTGCACTTTAACCTTTATGTTTTAATTGGCAGGTGATATCTGTTTATAATTCTTGGTAGACAAGTTGGAACACACCACTTGGATAAGGCAAGTCAAAATTCACATAAAAACTGTAAGATAACAAACATGTAAAAAAAGACAATAAATAACACGATATATAACACTACAAAAATGCAAACGAAATAACATATGAAGATACATTTTTAGATTTTGGAAACTTTAAGATTTCTGATTTGTTGTTGATTCACTCATCAAAATTTATAAAAATGAATTAAACCCATTAAATTAATTTTTTTCTATATTCAGAAAAGCCTAAAGTTTCCTAATATCAAAGGTTTTTTTGGTTATCATGTCATTTAAGTTTTCACTTTTTGGGGATACTGCATGAGCTTGTTCAGCTCGTAACAGTAATGGGTAATGTGTGTTCACCATCAAAAAAGCATTCGATATATACCACTCTCTTCTGGTTATCAAATCATCTGAGCATTTTCAACCTCGGCTCTTAGATTATACGGTAACATAAGCAGCAATCTCATTAAGCTGAATAAACGGTGTGAAGTGGGTAGAAAAACATTTAAGTTCCCTATATATTAAAAAATAACTGTTCTGTAGTAAATTCTACATCCAGAAATCAAAAGAATGTAAATTAAGTAATAATAAAATGGAATTATAATTGTAAATTAGTTGTAAGAAACAACTTAATTTATATTTCTAAATTTTCTTAATATGTGTGTTTAATCTATTTTGTAGTTTTAGTTATCTACCAACAAAATGGAAGAATAAACAAAATAAAGTCATGTAGCAATATTTACGAGAATATTTATTTTTAATAATGCAATGTCAATTTCAGTATTGTTATCCGAAGGTTGTCCCTCAAGAACTGTCATATGGTTTCTATATATAATATTGAGTTCGGAGTTGCTGGATGGACGTGACAGTACCTTGACATCATAAAACAACAAAAAATGTATTTTAATAAATTAGCAACTGATAACGATAGAAAAATGTTGTTTCAACAAGATGGTGCCTCATGTCATGTAGTTAAATGTACAAGAAAATGGTTTGGAAACGATGTCAAGGTTACATTCAGCATCCATTTCGTTGTTAACTAAAACCACAATAAAAGTATAAGTCGACAAATGGGTTTAAAATTCGTATTAATTGATTCTTCAGTCAAATAAAAATAAAAAATATGTAAAAGAAATTAATACAAAATTATTACTGTCCATTGTTAGGGCTTGCACTATTGCAAGTTGTTAATTTATAGACTAAAACAATTTTTTGTGTATTAGTGATAATGAAAAGAAATTTGATGCCATGCTCTTTTGAGAGCTTATAGGAGGGGGGGGGGGGGGGACCTATTCTGAGTGTTGACCCGGTGGAAACGCCGTCATCTTGAAAAAATGGTTGAGTTTCCTTTTTTTTAAATATCTCGCTTCCTGTCAAAGTTTTGAGAAAAATACAGACTGAAAATAGAGCCTGATATGTAATTTTAATCCGCTTCCTTTGTTTCGTAGGGTTAATATTTTACGATTTATAGCGCGAGAAAGGTAATAATGATCAAGTTTTTCTCCTTTTTCACGACTTTGGTAAATCTTACGAAATCAATTACAAAAAGAAATTCAACCTTTCGACATTACCACTAAGAGAAAAAGCAGTACGACAACACACTTATAGAATACATCATCAGATGCAGACATGGCTTGGATTTGACAAAGATTCTGAGAAATGGGGCTGGCGCAAAAACGACTGTGGGCTAATTATCAACACAGCCGATTCCACAGTACCAGCACTTCTCAAATTAATATCGCATAAATGTAACTGTAAGGCGAAATGTGGAGCAAAGCAGACATGAAGTGTTCTATCATATGCCAAAACTGTAGCAGAGAAACTTACGAGAATGTGTCAGACGTCCCCAACATGGTTGAAGAAAATAAAATCGAGGATGAAAACACTACGATGATGGAAAAAACATGTAAAGCAGACACTGGGCATATTGAAAATAAAGGAATTGCAATTAAGGATTACGTTGAGGAAGAAATCAACGAGATTCAACCAGAACCATTCAAAAAACACAGAATACAATAGCTTATTAAAAAATTTGTTAACATGTTACAATGAAGACAGACCATGGATTAGGCTTCCACGTAACAAAACGTGCCGCGAACTCTACCTTTATGGTGGTGTGGAGAAGAGTTTTATCGGAATAATTTTCAGTACGACCTAACAGCACGAGAAACGTTTTTAAAGTTCCACACCTACTTGACCTTTGCAGCACTTTAAAAGAATAAATATTGACTACAGATATTGGAAAAATTGTGTATGACATTTGTGCGTTCTTTCATGCCCTACAATTGATAATCTCATTTTTAATGTAAGACTTCCACAGACCTGAAAAAGGAAGAAACCATTTTTCAACCCATTAATGTTTACCTTTCTCACGCTATAAATGGCAAAATATTAATCCTACGAAAAAAAATATAGTAAAAGTGCCAAAATTATAGAGAATTTCAAGGTTTCCAAAACTGTGTCTGTATTTTTGTTATAACTTTGACAGCGAGATATTTCAAAATTCAACCACTTTTCAAGATGGCAGGGTTTCTACTGGGATAATAGATGTCGGAAACTTGCATACACATGGGAGACTCCCCTACAGGCTCTCAAAACGGCATGGTGTCAAATTCATTTTAACTGAGAAAACTCCTATAGGCTAGAATACAAGGGCTCATTATTATTCATAACTTATATCGACATCATCCAGTATTTTGGGAACGATACTATCGTTATTTATTTGTCGATAACATTCTAACATCAGCATATAGTGATAATATAAATAAGGCGACGGCAGAACTGCAGTCAGAAATAGAGAAATTTGAAATGTCTTTGGAAAATAGGCATAAATAGCAACATATACAAATATTAAATTATTTGATCAGAGTTTAGAATATGTAACAAAGTACAAATATTTGAGTATAATTATGGATGATTAACTGATTAATAGTACACGTAAATTAGATTAAAAAAAGGTGAATAGAAGAAATAATTTATAAAGTAATAATATTTGAGATGCGTACTCTAGATAGAGTTAGAAATAGATACCTCCATTTAGGGGCGCAACGTCCCTTTATTTTTGTAAAAAACACCCTTAACGGGGATTTAAAGCTACTTTTTCTCTTGTAAACCATTCGTCGGAAGAGAAAAAAGCATAGGAAATAAAAAATTTGTCGTTAAATTCTGCATAAAAAATGTTCTATTAACCTTGTAGCTTATCCTCACCTATTTCGTGCTAACAGTGTCCGAACAGAGGGATAGTTTGGAGCGCACAGGTAAAAATCGATCTTATTCGGAGAAGCGAATATCTTAAAACCGGTTACTTTAACAAAAAAAATGCTCAGGAATGAATTTATAAAGCACAATTCACTCTATAAGATGCATGCATAGCGGATTTTGATGCAAGTGATTTTTACATAGATGCGTTTATAATTATACGTAAAATATGTATAGTACCAACATAGAAAAAAGGATGGCCTCAGGCTATACCCGGTAGGATTACAGCAATAAAAACTTCAGACATGAATAATTCCCTTAAACGTATATAGTATACTTAAAATTATATTGCATTTTCTGTATTATTTTTTTTACTTCTCTCTCCCGATCCTGATACTCCAAAAATTAAATATAATTAAATAAACAACCAGGTATTTATAATTTCTGGAGTCATGTTTCAACTTTGAGCTTGCTTCAATTCCGCTTCCTCTCTTCGATGAGAAAGAGTTAATGAGAAAAACCAAGAATTCGTCTCTGTATGATATTTTCAATGCTGTACGAGAGAGGCCAATAGATTTTTCTGATTGCCACTTAAAAAAAACGCACCGAGAGCTCTAACTCAAGGGTGGTGTGGAAACAAGCTCAAATTAAAAAATACAGCTTTGTGGAAAAAAGGGAATATAAATAAAAATCACCTGCATCAAAACCTTCTATACGTGTATCTTATAGAGAGAATTCTGCTCTATAAATTCATTCCTACGTATTTTTCTCGTTAAAGTAACCGTTTTAAGATATTCGCTGTGAAACTTCGAACAGGATCGATTTTTACCAATGCGGACGCTGTTAGCACGAAATAGGTGAGGATAAGCTACAAAGTTAATAGATTTCTTATGCAGAAATTAACGACAAATTTTTTATTTCCTATACTTTTTTCTCTTCCGACGAACGGTTTACAAGATAATAGTGAAAAACCAGCTTTAAGTTCCTGTAAGGGGTGGTTTTTGCAAAAAAGGGACGTTCCATCCCTGAACGGGGGGCGAACTTTTCAGATATCTATTTCAAACCCCATCTAGAGTGCGCATCTCAAAAATTATTACTTTATGAATTATTTCTTCTAAAATGTTTAATTTGCGTGGACTATAAATTAAATGTAAACACATGTAAAATATATATGTGGAGTAAAATAAATTTAAAAAAATTATTTTAATAAAATTAATATAAAATTAATATACTATACTAGTTTATAAGCAATAATGGTATCCAATTGCAGTAAAGTGATTTTCAAACACGAAGATAATTAAAAATAGACTAAGCACAATGATGACGCAAAAACATGTATCATGTCAAGAACTAAACTTTATAAAAATCATTAACATATTTTACATCTAAAATTGCACATAAAGTGCCTTGTTTAACCGATGTCTATCTCAACTGAATATTAACTTTAGTACGATAGTGTTGATTTTTCAATTAAATTATTTGATAATGTTATGTATAGGCCACTATCTCTCTCACATTGCGGTGACCATTTTCTTAACTGAATCTATTTTATTAATAATGTCCCAGATCCATATACCTCTCAATCCAACTTTGATAATTATTTACAAATGAACTTATTTCGCAACAGGTGGAGCTTGGAACCCACTTTGCTAGGTACACCCAGACTGCACACATAAACGATCTTGTACCGGGCTGGCTTGGCATTGGTTTCGATCTACAATGTCTTTCTGAATTTAACTTCGGAACAGGAAAAACTTTTAGTTATTCCTTATGAAAAAGGCTGAAACCCCAAAAATTGTCATTAATTATAAACGGGAAAGTTATTCAAAAACAAAACAAAACAAAAAATAAAGCTTCGGAATTATTGCCAAAGTTTTCCATCCTCTGATCAACTTAATTTTGTTTGTATCCGTGCAATGGAAACTAATCAAGTCAAAATAAATAATAATGCATTCTACTCAAGTCATATCCAAGCAGAGTAGGTAGGCATTATTATATCAGAATATTCTATTCGCTTCTTGTACTTTTAGAATTCGTCTCCACAACATTTTCTCCTGGCATAATTCCTTCCCTTCATTAATTTATCAATTAATACATTGCCTCCTGTTAACCTTTTAATCGTTTTCTTCTTTACTGTAACATTTATTACAATTTGTTCTTAGTAGAAAATTTTCACTTTTAGAAATCACTAGTAATTCGTATTGCAAAAAATAAAATGTAAGTACTTATGCACTTTCATCTCTGGATTATTTATATAATGTATTTTGTATTTGTCGAAGGGGTGCACCATTGAGTCTATTTAATTCCTTCAATCAAGATATTTACATAAGAGTTTAGTGGTTCAGCAAATTTTTGTTCGAGATTTGAAGGAAATTTACCAAATCATTGATCATCAAATTTGTGGTTGTCCTCCAATAATTACAGTATTAGGTGGATATTCATCTTACTGAAAGTGCATCTTTTTTGTATCAGTTAAGACATTTAACTCAAAATAACTATGAAAGAACTTATCAGTTTCTCCTGGTGTATAATAAATGAAATTAGTTTAAAAAAATAAGGTTCAATGACTTTAGTATGAAGCAGCCCATTCACTTTTTTAGGAAGCTATCTTCTGCAGCGAATACAAGAAAAAATTTTCTCCAGCTCAATATCTACTATTCTGTGAACTAACTGCTCTATTGATTGTAAAGCTTCATATGAAATGGTAACAATATTTCCATCTTCTAAAATCTTTTCGTCAATCAGACAACAGTAATATAAATGCTCTCTTCATTCTTCTCTTCCAAATTGTGGATAAATGTTAATTTGAAAACATTTACTTGTAAATCAATCTGCAATAGTGATTTACAAATATTACGAATTTAGGAAAATCTTTTTCTGGGACATGTTTTAGAGAATTGTCTTACCGAATCCGTGACCAGTGCAGATGCTGCATCGTCATTCTCAGTGTAGGTTCTCTTTTCTTTGTGAATGCTAAAACAATATCAGTTAATATTATTTTTAACAGAATTACTAGTTACTTAATTTTCGGGCTATTTCTCTTGAAATTTTCAATGATGATTATAATTTCTCAGATTATTGGTAGTTTATTAACTACTACTCCGATGTTGATGATATCAAAATATAATACTAACTGATCTGCTCGAGAAAGTTTAGAAAATATTCCATAGGTAATTAAAATATCACTAAAATTTTTAAATATATTTGAGGTCGCCTTGTTACTTTGAATAACTTTTTATAATTTCTCGAATTTAAGGAATATAAAAGTACTTTATGCTAGGTTAATTTTTAATTTTTTTGCATTATTAACCACCCCATAGTGAAATTATTAAAATACTGAAATTTTTAGGGTTTCAGGTAGAGATGTAAAACTGTAAATGACCAATTCATTATCCGGTAAACTACCTTAAATTACAATTGCAGGGTTCAAACTTTACGTAGCTGAAAAAATTCCCTGAATTTTTCAGGCTTTCCATGACAAAAAAATGTTTTCCTATGGTGCATACTAACAATTAGTATTATATTAAACGGCATTTTTAGATAATGAAATAATTTTTATCTGATTAAAAAAATGATTTGTTTTATATCATTAGGCGGAGAAACTCGGTCATGCCTGTTCAGCCAGCCGACTTTTTGAAATACACTTTATTTTAAATTTAAAGTCGCATTTTAAAAATAATTTAGAATAACAGTCGGAGCTCGTAAATGGTTTATTACTTTACATATTGTCACTCAAAATTCCCTGACTCTTGCAAAAAAATTAAATTCTCTGAGATTTGCATATTTTTTAAAGTTTTTAAAATCTCCTGAATTTTACAGATTTTTCTGGTTTTCCATATGAGTCTGTGTAATACATATATATAAATGACCGATAAACTGCCAATAAATGGAGGAATTGCATGAACAAGATGATTTTGAAAACACCTTTGAAGTAATACGAGTCAGAACCCCACACTGAAATCGTCCCCTGTCAAGTGTACAAAAACAGGCCCTCTTGGGCTCCTTGATGGTGCATGTGTGGTAGTACTCTCAATCTCTTTGTTTAGACTTGAAGAAACATATTTTCGATGTTCGCACTCTCGAGAATGATGCGTTCGAGTGCTGCGCGCATAAAATAAAATGGCCGCCAACGCGAACACTTTTTCTAATTTATCTAATTAACCATTGGGATTTAATTACGAAAAAGAATCTTCTTATTCACATAATCATGCCACAAAAATTATTCTAGTTGGCCTCCGCTTGCTGCAGCACGTCTGGCAGCATCACGTCATGTGTCGCGATTGCCTGTTAGGCGCACAGCGTCATTGAAGCCCTTTCCCATTAGCTCTTTGATGACGTCAGCCCAACGTTTTAGAGGGCGTCCCCTTTGCCCCTTGCCATCTGGTTTTCTTTGAAGTTACAACCGTTCTATATTATTCTCTCTCTGGTTGATGTGCTCAAGAAATGAGAGGATTCAAGAGAATACGATGCTGGAGTCTGTTTTGGGGACATATTTTTTGAAAAAATTGAGATATTAATGTGATGCGCTGTCCAGGGAATTCGTATGAAACGTCTCCAGATCCACATCTTGAAAGCATCAATACGAAAAAGAATGGTATACAAAAAGTATTGCTACATCAATTCTACACAAAAAAGGTTATTACACATTTTTGTGCAGAACTAACCATTTTCCCAGAAGCTTTATTTGAGCAACTACGAGTTTTCAGCTCTACCGAAGTCGTTGCATACAGTTGCAGTTGATGGGAGTATGCACCATTGTCTAGCTAAGTACAAACTTATGCGTGTTTTTGAATCAACGCAAGCAATACCTCTCGAAGAAAACGATGATGATCGTGGTTCCACCACACCTGCAGTTTTAGAAGAAAATGAAGAGCTACAGGAAAAAGCTGCAATAGTAGATGGCATGGCACTTCTTTGCAGCTACCACAAACTGAACACAGAGAAGACATGTCGTGTCCTCGGTTACAAAGAAAACTCACTGAAAAAAGGGATGAAAGTGATTCGTCAAAAAGGCTCAAATCCAGTCTAATACAAAATCGGAGCAGAAACGAAAATTGGAAGTATACCAATGAATAAATTATTGGCCCCTGACAAGGCGAAGGATGAACTGACAGAGTTCTTTTCCAATCAAATTCTTCAACTTGGCATAACCAACAATTGGTTGGTAATCAGTTGGAGGGACAAAGCAGCTTCATCACATGACGATGATGTATCCAGACTTTCAAGTACTCAGGAGGAGGCGGGCATAAAGATCATATTACATTCAGCGTATTAAGCACAGAAAGGAATTAAAACTACTCACCTGTTCTCCCTCAATACTGATCTAAATTTTTTCTACTCCCTTATGTAAATTTGCTGTTTTCTGTACAGTCTGTAGAATGGATTAGACAATTCCAGTTAACTGAACGGATATATTTCATATCAGTTCTAGGATGGATATGAAATGAAACCGACCAATCACAGTTGTGTATTAAGTACATAGACAACTATTCGTTTTAAAATCAAATTAGTGCGTAAGCTGTCAAAGTAACTGTCAGTGTGTATTTGTGTAATATATTAATGTTTAATAAATTTTGTAGTTTTTTTAAGCTGGTCGAAGAAAAAGTATACTGTACAACTCGAGTGGATTATCCATATCGCTCTCAAAAGATTTAAAGCACTCCGCCTACGACGTCGTGCTCAAACTTCTTTATCGTGCGATATGGATATCATATCCACTCTTGTTGCACAAACTAATATAACACTAAGACGATATCCGCAACTTTCATAAGTGTTTGCATTTTTCCTTGGCCATTGCATGAAAAGGTTTGTTCAGCTAGGTTCAATTTACAGAGCACTTGGACCTCTAAAAGCCTCTGCACTCCTTGGATTACAGGCACTTTAAGGAGCAGATGTAACAGAATCATTTGCCGGCAAAGGTAAAATAAAGTGGTGGAAAACTTTCAATTCTACAAGTGTTAAGCTGCTAGAAGCTTTGGCTAGATTGGGGACTACACTATCTCTCACTGAAGATGTTAGAGCTAACTTGGAAACGTTCATTTGTCAGCTTTATATCCCCAAAACAACACTGACTGACATAGGAGCTGTAAGATGGTTGTTGTTCACCCAGAAATAATGTCAAGATGAGAACCTTCCTCCAACAAGATCTGCACTGGATCCGGCTTTACTAAGAGCCCATCTACAGGGCTTTGAGTATAATCAGGACCTCATTTAGCATCCCAATAACTCACCACCCTCAGATTTGGGAAGGACGAAAGTAAGGAGCACATAGTTGTCAGTTAGCCAGTTGCGCGTACCAAACCTTGTGCTCCAGAGCTTATCTTGGCTGCTGATGCTCAGGGCCGGATTAAGGATTGGCATGCCCTTAGGCTAATCATATATTTGTACCCTATTATTCATAGGTGGGGTTACGAAATTTCAAAACTGATGGGCGAGAGGAGAAGATGGAATTTGTCCGTGACATATAAATTGATGAGCGGGGGGGGGGAGAAACTTAAAATTTATTGATTGATGGTCAGGGGGAAGGGATTTTTGATGGTAATCCCGACCAATGTAATAATATGAGAAAGATGAGAGAGTGCGGGCAAGGCGATGATTTATTTTAGGGCTCAGCAAGAATTGCATTGTTATTGTAGGAGTGAAAGGTATTGCTTGTCTGTACTCTATAAATATAAATCTGTAACCACTGAATTTCTTGTACAGTATTTTCATTAAAATTATATAGGTACTTTTTATCTTTCAATTTCCTATTCCTACCTATACTGTAGGTATACATGGGAATATTGGTTAATTTATTATATTAATATTAATATATTACTTGTAATTATTGTTATCGGCTAGACTTACATAAAAATTTGTAATAGCCTTTTCTGTGTAGAATTGGTGTAGCAATATTTTTTGTAGACAAATCAATTAACAAGGTCGGTAAAAACTTGTATATAAAATAAAATAAAGTAATTTTTTATCTTTAATTTCAGGAGACGAGATAATTTTCATCAACTTTTTCTTATAAAGTGTTTCATCCTCAGAAATCAATACATGGGCAAATTGATCTAAAAAATGCGGGCTCAACAAGTATACTCACATCTGAAGAACTACACCAGGATAGAGCTAGAAATTAATAAAGAAAAGACAAAAGTCCTCACACACACAAGAGCAAATAGAACCAGACAAAATATAATTGAAGAGGATAAGATCGAGACAGTAGAACAATTTACGTATTTGGAGGTGGAGCTGTGCAATGAAGGAAGGGAAGACAAGGAGATACATAAAAGAACAGTAATAAAGCATATTTCACGCTCGCGCATATATTCTGGTCTAGATATGTACATCGACAAATGAAGCTAAGAGCATACAAAACAGTGGTCATGCCAATAGTTAGCTACGGCAGCGAAACATGGATCCTCACAAAACAATTCAAAATAAACTAAATATATTCAAAAGAAAGGTTCTGCGACGAATTTTAGGTCCAATACTTGATAATGGTATCTATTTTTTCGGGAAGCTTTTCTTATATTTCACCTTATATCCTAAATAATTTACCTACTGAATTCCACAACATCTCTGTTGCTTCACTGAAGTCCAAACTAAAGCAAGCTATATGTGATAATAGTTTAAATAATATTGACTTTACAAAATTTTAAGTAATATTTTATATTTATATTTTTTAAAACAAGTTTCTGTGTATTTGCTGTATTTTATTATTCCTTATCGTATTTTATTGTACTATTGACTATATTTTTTAGGGTTAGGTTAAAATCATTTAAATGTGCCTAGTCCTTTTGTGTGTATGTTAATTTATATGTATATATGCACAATAAATGCTTTATTATTATTATTATTATTATTAAAAAATAAGATATAACAACGAATTATACCAACTTTTCAAAGGAGCACCACTCTCAGAGTACATCCGAACACGAAGGTTGTAATGGGCTGGGCATGTAGCAAGGATGGAAGAGGGTAAACTACCAAAAAAAGTGCTTAACACACGAATGCATGGTAAAAGAGAGAAAATGGGAAAAACAAGGAAACGCTGGGAAGACGTGGTAGCGGATGACGCCTGGAGAGGGATATTTGGAGGCAAATTACAATTGTTCAAAGTCTTGACTTCTTAAGCTTCACATATATGGATAATCAAGACATACATGATCTAGTTGTTTGAGCATTTTTGATTAATTTCTCTAGCAGCTTCTTGAATTTTATTACATGATGGTGATTTTATCTCTCAGATGACCTTCGAAAAATAAGCTCCGAGCATGGATTAGGCGTAAACAAAACGAAAATTATGATTGTAGACCAAACAAATGAAACCCACTCAGATACGCTAAGAATAGATGATTGCGAGGTAGAAAACAAGATGGTACACCTTAGAGCCCTTGTCGACAATACCAACAACTGCGAATATGAAATTCGATGAAAAATGCAAATGGCAAAATCGACAACTTGCCTTTTGGGCAAAATTTGGCATGACAGAATATCACGAAACACACAAAGATCAGACTTGCTAACACCCTGATTTTCCCCACTTTCCTCTACGTCCTTGAGAAATAGACCAATAGAGAGGCAGACAGATCGCATATTGATGCTTTCGAGATGTGGATCTAGAGACATTTGTTATGAAGTCCCTGGACAGCTCGATTCTGAGAAATACATTGACCAAAGCAACTTTCCAGCAAAGTATTCTACCGAATTCTTTCAATTTTTGATCACATCAACCGGAGAGAGGGCAATACAGAACGCCCGATAGTTCAAAGAAAACCAGATGGCAAAAGGCGCCCTCCTAAACATTGGGCTGATGTCACCAATGACCTTGATGGGATAAAGGTTTGATTAGGCCATGTGCCTAACAGGCAACCGTGACAAATGACATGATGCTGTCAGATGTGGCATACATCAAAAAAGAGACTAACTAAAATGATTCACACATGCCAAGACGTGATTTTAAATTGTAACAATAAAATGTTTTCTTTACGGCATTAAAGCATGCATCGCCAATATTATCAGCCCATATATTCACACTAAAATGATGGAAAAACTTGGTTTGACAAACTCCATGAGAATTTTTCAATGCCCAATCACAATGCCAATAATGGAGAGTAACAGTTAACAGTATCCTTCAGCTGCGGCTGTGACGTTTCCATGACACATTCCATTTTTTTCAGCTAACTCACGATGGATATGGGTGAAAGTTTCCAAACTATTTTATTTAGAGTATGACAATTTTGAGAATTAAATTTGTTGCATGGGATAATTGTCGAATAGTTGTAATCAATTAATGTTAAATTATGGAAATCATGTAAGGATCAGACTTAATTTTTTATTATTTAGACTGACAGATAGATCAACCGACAGACAGAAATTCTTTTTTGCTCAAATTTAAATTTTTTTTTTTTGCGTTACTAAACTTCCACTGGATGTGGAAGTAATTATGAATCCTTTTAATTAATCAAATATATGGAAATAATTCACAATCTAAGTTAAGAAAATAAAATGAAGTATTCCACTTAACAATTCTCCACTTTGGTTCGAGTGGGTCTAGCAAGCAATTCGTTTGTGCGATGCGAGGGTCGTGTTTTCAATTTAATTATTTTAGTGCCCCTTCTTTTTGTTTTTTAAAGAAAAATAAGGTTAACTATTGGATTATAAATTAAGTTTCTTTTGTTTTTGATTTGTGTATAAAAAAAGTATTTGATACTTTGGTAAGTAAGTAGATTTAACATAATTTAAAATAGAGGAGCAAAAAATATGGAGTCCAGACAGTACAGTGAAGACGCTAATGTAAAAACAAATAATAACATTCTTAATCTTGAAATAGTGCACGAATACCATGATATTGATATGAGAGAGAGCCAGATAGATAATGTGTCAACGCGCAATTATCCCTGGGACAATAAAAGTGGGAGACAAACCTAATACATTTGTGGCTGTGTCACAGAGTGCACCTAACCTGAGCAAACCCAATGCCAGCACCAATATTAATCTGACAAGCAGCGATAGCGCTGCAGATTCGAAGTTAATTTTTAATAATTATGACCCTAAATATGGTCACTTATATGAGGCACCTTTCTATGCATTTCTCGAGCATAAAACGAAAAATGTTGGCAAATTACATGAAATGGCTATTGGCCATATTCTGCACGTTGATCTGGGTTTAAAACATAATATTAAAGAAATTAGTAAAGTGGGAATTAACAGAATTAAAATAGAAATGCGTTCTGCTAAAGATGTTTACCAATTGGTGAATAATCCTGTATTAAAAAGAGATTTTCATTGCTATGTCCCTTCCTTACCATTTCACGGAAAGGCGAGGTGTAATCAAACACGTAGACACAACTTTCACAGAGGAGTATTTAAAACAAAATATTGAAAGTTCGGGTATAGTAACATTCGTCAAACGTATAACGAAAAAAGTTACGAAAGAGGATAATTCAACGATTTTTGTCTCTCGGCAGACAATTGTTGTATCATTTATAAGAAATAAAATCCCAGTATCTGTGTATATAAATAGCTGTCGAAGAGAGGTATTACCTTTCTTCTACCGCGTAACACAATGTTTAAACTGTCTTAGGTTCGGACATCTAGTGGCGCAGTGTAAAAGCTCTGAAAAACTTTGTAAATTGTGCAGTAATAATTTTCACAAAGGTAAATGTCAGAACGGCGATTGTTCATGTCTTAACTGTAAATCAACTGAACATGATGCTCTCCCAAAACTGTGTCCTATGTATAAAAAAGAAAAGCATATTAAAGAAAAAATGGCTGAAGCTAACTGTACTTATAAAGAGGCAAAAAATATTATTAATAATCCTAATTCTTTTAGTAGTGTAGTTTCGTTTAACAAATTTTCTCCTTTGGGAGACCTCAACGACAACATACAGTTTCCGCCTCTCTCAAATTATCACACACGAAACGCAAAAAGTAACAATTACAGCCAACAACAATCAAGGCTCTTGTCAAATACAACAATGTCCAATGGTAATAAAAAAAAGAAAAATACACAATGTACAAACTCCGGAATGCAATAAACCAGAATACTATTTTGACATTAGACAACTTCCTCCCATCTATTAGTAGATCCCAAAATAATAATAATAATAATAATAATAATGGTCATAATAATAATGAAGCTGTTCCAAATGTTGTAGATTCTATCACATGCTTTATTACTGACCTCATAAAAAATAGTGATAACCTCGATGATATTTATAATGAAAGTCTTGTTCGGGAAAAAGTGGAAAAAAATTATACACGGAAATAGATCTGGGTTATCCCAGACTAAATAATTGCTGTCAAATTTCCGCATTTATATATAGATTAATTTTTTTTCTCTTTTCCTCTTCGCTAATCAAAATATGCTAAAAATATTACAGTGGAATAGTCGCTCAGTCACGGCAATTAAGGATAGTCTGGTTCATTACCTCTCTCTCTTAAATATTGATAGTTATTTTAAGTGAAACTTGGTTAAAACCAAATAGTCCGTTTAAAATACCGGGTTATAATATTGTTAGAAAAGATCTTTTAGATGGAAAAGCGGGTGTTGCAATCCTAATTGCTAGCAAATTTACTTTTACAGATTCATTTTAGGGATAATTTTAACGAGTCTACCATGGTGTGTGGAATTAATTTGACAGGAAATATAAATCTTAATATTATTTCTGTATATCGCCCTCTACAATCTGTTGTGAATGCCGCTGATTGGAACAACATTTTTGAACATTGTCCCCCCCCCATGTCTCATTGGAGGTGATTTTCATGCACATAATGCTTTGTGGGGAAGTTCCAAAAATGACAGTCATGGAAGTTGTTCAATTAACGCTATTGACAATTTCAATTTATTTGTTTTAAATGATGGCCAACCTACTAGAATAACGTCGTCTGATTTTTTATCAGCAATCGATATATCTTTAGTCTCCCCAGATATAACCCCTAGTTTTAGTTGGTCGGTTTTAGAAGATAATATGGGATCAGATCATTACCCCATATTTATGGAATGGTCAAAGGTGACAATTTACCCATCAAGTAAGTGGAATACTAAAAATGCAAACTGGAACTTGTATAAAGAATTTTTAGACATGAGGTTTTTACAGCTACCAGTATTTGATTCAGCCCAAGATATGTTCAACTACTTCATGGAAAATATCAATTCAGCAGCTGAATTATATTTTAAAGAAAAAAAAATACTTTTACCGATGACCCCCCTCATAAGAATCGTAAACCAATATGCTTCTCTACTATATAAAATAGAAAAAACGCACTTAAAAAATATAGGGACAATCCAACAGTAGAGAATTATCTTGAATGTAAAAAATTCATGGCAGAATATAACAGATTCTTAAAAATAAAGGCAAGAAATAGTTGGATATCATTTTGTAACAATTTAAATATCTCAACATCAAATAGTATAATATGGACCAAATTAAAAAAAATGAAAGGACAAACTTCTAAGCCAAAGACTTGTAGTAAGGAATGTGCACGAGAGGAATTATCTACACTAACGCCGGATAATGTATGTGATGAATAAAAAAGGAGAGAATGATCAAATTTAGGATGGAATGGTGGATAAATGTCAATAATCTGGACGTTGACCGCCAGCAGAGGTTTAAAAAAAATTTTAGAACACATCATGCAGCAGGAAAACTTATAGCGGATGTCCATACAAGAAACAATTTTTTGGGAGCAGTTTTTCTGGACATTGAAGGGGCTTATAATAATGTAAATTTAAATATTTTCGAAGATATGCTCATACAGTTACATTTTCCAGAAGTAATTTGTAAAAATATAGTAAGCCTCTATCGTAACCGTAAGGTTTTTATTCGATGGGAAAATAACTCAATGTTAGGTCCCAGATATGTTTCACAAGGCTTACCGTAAGGATCCGTTTTAAGTCCCATCTTATTCAATATCTACACATCCAATTTGAATCGTGTGTGCAGAAATAAAATAATCCAATATGCAGATGACATTGTTCTTTACAATCAGTCTAGAAAACTAGAAACGACTATAGAACTTCTCAATGATGAGATGATCATAATGAAATCTTGGCTAAATAATAAAAACTTTGAGATGTCAATATCTAAAACCAGTGTTTCAATTTTCTCTCGACATAATATTCCAAATTTTGAGCATATCAATCTAGCAAATATGTCTCTTATATTATAAGAAAGAGACAAGATATCTTGGTTTCATCTTAGACCAAAAACTAACCTGGAAGGGCCACATTAACAATCTCCTTACAAAGAGTGAAAAATATGTTAATATACTGAGAGTCGTCTGCAAAATATCCTGTGGAGCTGATATAAAAACAGCCATGTTAATTTATAAAGCCACAATACGATCAACTATTGACTATGGGTGTCTCTTCTATGGAACCGCTAGTAATTCTTTATTAAACCGCTTAAACTTATTACAGAATAAATGTCTGCAGCTGTGTGTAGGAGCTATGAATTCGACTTCGATCGACGCTCTTAGGGCCGAAGCCTTAGAACCTCCTCTAAATTTAAGAAGACAGTTGCTGGCAGAAAAATTTGTTCTAAAGTTATTTGCACAAAATCAAAATTCGCTTTGTCACTCAATTTACACTTTATCTATTCAAGACCTGACTAACAAATATTGGAGACTTAAGCCATCCCCTCCATTGGCAAAAGCGTCTGTGGATACCTCAAAATACAGAAATCTCATAATTGATCAGTTATCGTCACAAAAACAATTAGACCTACAATGGTTTTCTTCAGCAAATTTCAATAGTTATGCCAACCTTCAGTGAAAATAAGAGTATTTTCTTGGAAAATTTGCAAAATTTCTAGGATTACCTCAAAATATATACAGACGGATCCAAAAGTCAGCAGGGTGTGGGCTGCGCATTTTTCGTTCCATTAGTAAATTATGACGAAAAAATAAAACTTTCTGAACATGCATCCATTTTTTCCGCCGAAGTTTATGCTATAATAGAAGCCATGAAGTACATGTTAAACAACAAGGTCCAAAAAGAACTTATCCTAACAGATTCAAAATCCGTTGTAGAATCTTTGCAAAACGTTTCAAACATCAGAACACCCCTCATCGGGGAAATTTTCAAAATATATCAGCGGGCACGGAATGACAATATATATATAAAAATCATGTGGATAAAGGCGCATTGTGGTTTGGAGTATAACGAACGAGTAGACTATCTGGCTAAAGAATCGATAGGAGGAATGCATAGGTTTAGTAAAATATTTCGCGCCAGGCGGTTACCGATCAGCTTTGGGTACACTATTCATTGTGTTCTGTGCTTTGTAGTTTTGATGTGTTGAAATAAGTTTGTATATTTGAAACCTATGGAAAATGGATAGTTGAGAGCAACTATCCACTTTCTTCTAGAACTGCTGCATACTGGAAACTGGTGAAACTTTAAATTTTTATTTTTTCTATAATAGGAAGTGCATTGAGGCACACAACAATTGCTTGGCATTTTTAAAGAAGTAGTAAACAAAGATGCACAGAAAATGAGGTTATGTAGCAGTACCCAAACGCGACTCTGACGCCGCCTACATGCATTCGGTCTATTGTGAATAGTACGAGAGTATATAATAAAATTCCTTATAGTGATCTAATCCCGATCTACAAAGTTAAGGCAAGAAAAAATTGGGAAAAAATATGTTGATAAAACAACAAATTATTTTCTCATACATTCTAAACTCCCCAATAAACATTGGTACAATAATTCACACATATCCAGACAATTTTATACCACGATTGCAAGGCTCAAAATTTGACCATGGACGATTCGCGTCACACCTTTTTAAAATAAGAATATGTACAGATAATCTTTGTACATGCGGGCAAATGGGAGACATAAAACATATAATTTTTAATTGTGCACTTAATCAAGGTCACACGAATGTTTTAATGGATAAACTGGTACAACTCGGATTCTACCTTCCTCTAAATGTTAATAATATTCTGGTATTCGAAAATTTCGAGGCCTTCACAGCATTGTATATATTTTTTAAATCAACAAATATAATTCTAAGTCAAATAATTTTTAGGTTAAACTTGTTACCTTGGTGTTAATTGCTCCTGTGTGGTTCTAACCCATCATACCGTGGTCCCCCTACCCTGTCTATGTCTCTATGAAGTCGTCAAGATGGACCCCTTGACGTGAAATGAGTGTCCCCGTTATATATCCCTACGAGATAAGTGTATGTACTTGTGTTTATATGTGTGCGCATACACGTACGTGTATTGCATGCATACTTTACTTTCATATATATATATATATATATAGCTTTGGTTAAGTTAATAGTAGGCAATAACAGGGTTGAATATCATATTATGCCGGAAGAGTTTTGTTTGCACGTGTCACGAGTGTGTTATAAATCAAGAGCTACTGGCGATGGTTTCATCCAAATCCAAGAGAAAAAAAAAATTCTTCACTTCACATAGGTGCAGGAAACAACCAGGTGATAAAAATTTAATTCCTTTGGCCTACAAAGAGCCAGAGGAATGACAATTTCTAACGATTTCTTTAAAATATAGTATCGTACTCATCAGCTCACATTTTGCAAGGAAATACATCTTGCTAATATAAATCTGTCGATTATATTTTATATCATCAGTTTTATATAGAATGTCTAAAATGCACATCAGAGGAATGATATTAAGTGTGAGCACAATTTTCTTTCCTAAATTGAAGTAGGAACTATGATTTTATTTGAAAATTAAATTCGGAATTTCGAGATTAAAAAAAAAAGCTGCGTCTTCGTAGAAAATAGATATAAAAATTTGGCAATTTTTTAAAAGCTTTAAACAAAAAAATTGAAGAAAATACAATTGAAAGTGTCCTCAAAGTTTTACAAATATACAAAATGAACGTATAAAATTTAAAAAATGTTATTAAAAAAACTGAAATATCATTATTTCAAAAAGCAAACTTTCTTGATGAACTACAAAATTAAACAACTAAAAAGGAACATAAAATTACTAAATATCAAAAATCAAATAATCCACTGCTGGTTTTTTGGTAGAAAATTCGTACAAACATAAAAACTTTTAAAAAACCAAAAATGATTTTAGTTCCAGGCCATAAACATGATTAGTAAAAATACTGACTAAAAAACTAGCATAAGTTCATTATCAATCATTTAAATAAATCGTGGTCAGTAGCATCACAGTCTAAATTTTCAACAGAATCCGTGGCGTAAACTTTTTTGTTTTGGTTAGCGCTATTATTATTGGTTGAGTACAAAGGACCCCGCACTTTTTCTTGTATAAAAGTTAAATTTTCTGAATTTTTAGTATGTTATAGATCTCGATCTCCTGATTCAAAGTAACAAGGACCCAATCTAATCCTATGACTAGTTTTTGAGATACAAGGTGTTAAAATTAAAAAGTGGCTATTTTTATCAAATATATTCATGGCAGTTGAAGGATTGGTTAATTTTTTTTTCGCGAATATCATTCCTGTAACGTCAGATAATATATTGTGATAAAAATATGCGCTTATATACAGAGTAAGCCACCAATAACACGAAGTGAATTTTTAAAATCGATGTGTTTATGCTAAAACAACAAAATTTTGAGGAAATTATTTTTGAAATGAAATGTACTGTTTCATAATTACCGAATTTCCAAATTTATATATTTTTTTATACATTTTATACAGGGCGAGTCAAAAATATGGAATATGGATCATTCTAATAATGTATATTTGAATATGTATTGATTGTCAATTGACAGCTGATTCCAAATATATATAATTCTACAGGGTGATACAAAAGATAAAACACAAGAAAACTTATAACTTATTTAGTAACATTTTAACATCAATTTTTGATAATAATATGGACAAAAAAATACATAGTAGGTTGTAGGTTTTCTGCTAGTTTCATCATATTCAGTGTTATTCATTAATTTCTTAAAATCACTATTTTAGCTACTAGGAATATAGTACAGTGGATTAGGCCTAACGGGGATACCACTATAAAAACAATGTGTCGGTAACTCTACCCCTGTGGTGGTGATGAGGAAATGAGTTTACTCTTTGAATTACTTCTAAGTTACTTGCATATTGTAGTTTATTCAATCTGCAACACAAGGATACCTATAGCAGTGTTAGTGGAAACCAAGTTTAATGCCTTCTCGTCCGATGTACCCTCCATTTTCCGAACATTGTTAAAGTACCTTGAATACTATAGTAATTTTACTTATGGTCAGTATGTTAAAGTTTATTTCATATTTACATCACTTTCCTCTATTTAACCGAAAACTCGTATTCGGTGATGATTAGATATAAACAAGCTTTATTCCTTAGGCTTATGTACCTACAAGGTAAATTCGTTTTAAATCTCGAGAACTAATCGTTGTAAGATTTTGAATTTTTGGTACTCTATTAACATATACACAATAAACACAATTTGAAAGAATTACGGAAATTAACCGACGAAATTCTGAATTACAGGACGATAAAAAAAAAAGTTTTCCAGCGTTTTTCTTGTGTTTTACCTTTTGTATCACCCTGGTCCTCCAAAATTATACATATTTGGAATCGGCTATCAATGGAAAATCAATATATATCAAAATATACAAGGCGTCTTATTAAAATGAGTGACAAGTGTTTCCATATTTTTGACTCGCCCTGTGTAAAATATAGAAATTTGGAATTTCGGTAATTATGAAACAGCACATATCATTTCCAAAATATTTTTTTCTGAAAATTTTGTTGTTTCAGCATAAACACATCGATTTTAAAATTTCACTTCGTGTTATTGGTGGCTTACTCTGTATACAAGCACATATTTTTATCACAATATATTATATGACGTTACAGGAAAAATTAATCGAATCCTTCAATTGCCATGAATATATTTTATAAAAATAGCCACTTTTTAACTTTAACACCCTGTGTCTCAAAAACTAGTCATTGGGCCAAAGGTAATTTTAATCAGGAGATTAAGATCTATAACATACTAAAAATTCAGAAAATTTAACCGAGAACCATTTTATATAAGAAAAAGTGCGGGGTCCTTTCCATTTCCACATCAACATCGGGTGCCTGCAATTGCTGCTCTACATTTATTACAGGGTGTAACTGATCTAATGCCAACATGCTCTGATTAGGCAAAGGCGAATTTTCTGTCACAGTTTCAGCAATTATAATACTATCCAACAACTGCTACTACTACAGTTTTCGTTTTATTTGTCTCTTTCCTTTTACATGTCACCTCTATGTTTCAAACTACTTTTGCTTTATTCATTGTGTAGGACTTAGAACTTATAAAATTAATTTTTGAGTGTTTATTTTTTTTCCAGCACAATAGCTTCATGAAAAATATTTTAAAATCGCATGTAACAATTTAATTAACAGCTTTCCAACCCACAGATACAATGTAAAATAAAAGCACATACTATATACTTTATTACATTACACAGAAAATTCAGGAAACTAAACTATTTGTTGGATTTCCCGTCAGTTACTATGTAACAACTTGGCCTGCTCACCAAAACACTAACACCACCAAAGAAAAGCTGTTTTAGCAAATTTTCCACAACATTGTGAAAAAGTCTTGTTGCAATTTTTAAAACAATTTTCCATTTTTTAGCAAAATTGTTTAAACATATTATACTGTATGAAACGATTGCTTTAAAAACATATAATTTATTTGCACTATGGGGTATTTTCCATTTTTTTTTAAATTCAGTTTTGGTGATATATATCAAGTAAAGTTATTTTAACAATTACTGCATAATCAATTTAAACCAAAACAATAATTTCTTAAATAAAAATAAGAAACTAGTGGAAGCATTATACTCTTCGCCGATTTACTGAGCTTATATAATTGTTACACGTTCTATAGGATACTCTTCGCATTTTTCTTGTAAATAATGTTAGTTTTTGGACATTCTAAATTTTGTGATACCAACTTTGTTGTGAAAAAAAAATATATGAAAAAAAATCGCCATGTGAGGGATCGAACACGAAACCTTTGGATTGAAAGGCAACAACAACAACAACAATAATATTTTATTTTAAGTTCAAGCACAATATATGTGCCTCACCGGTTCCTAGCCCGGAGCCAGCCAGACAACCACAGCGAACATCGCCGAGGTGGGTGTGAGGCTGGGTGGGGTAGGTCCGATTCGGCTTAGAAATAAATTCGAGGGGGGGGGGTGCTAGAAGCTCCTGTCTGCCACGGGCAGACAACTTCATAATTTTGATTGTTGATACGGGGAACACAACTAAACGAAAAAACCCGTTCGAACAAATGACGACCTTGTGGTCTGATCGCCGACAAGGAAAGTAGGGTGGAAATAAAATTGTGGTTTAAAAAATTAGGATTTACGTAAGTTTTCGGCCTAGAGGGGATTTAGAAAAACAAAAAGGGAGCAAAAACAACAAAAAATGTAAAAGAACAAAATTGTACAAACATGAAAGGTGAGAGAGAGGGATTGGAAATACGTAGGCAAATGCTTTAGCCATTGGGCTATCTCATCTTACCACAAAACTTGAATGAATATCGTTCAAGAATTATATTTCAACGGATTAGATATATTATTATGAAATATATATATTGGTAAAATATAAAAACAAAAGAAAATTATAGGGAATAACATTTCGCAAGATTTCTATTTAAATACAAATGACAGAAATTATTAAAAAAAATTTTTTTTTATTTAAATGATTAATAACTTTTTTATTTACTGATTGATTTTTTTCAAAAACAATAGGGTTCTTCCTCTAGCTAACGCTAACTTACTTTCCAAATTTCAATACAATCGGACTTTTCTTTCTTAAGTTATCGTGCTTACAAGAAACGTGACGGACGGACGGACGGACGGACGTACGGACGGGCGGGCGGACATTTTGAAAGTTGTTCAGAATTCGTTCACTAACATAATGATATGAAAATTTTTTCTCTACGAGCGATATTTACTGATTTAGAAATATGCCGATCAAATACAATATACTCTTCGTTTTTGCGAAGAGTATAATAAGAATACGCCCGTCTAGATACAGATTTCAAATGATTTTATTTGGCGGGAAATAATTTAACCAATCATAGACAACTTTCGCTTAGATTGTAACTAACTTATATGAATGCTAAATTGTGAATTTACTTTACATTATTTTACCTATGACACTTCTATTTTTCTCAATATCTTGAATATCAATAAATATTATACACATGTATTTAGAAGGAATTAAAAGGTATTTATATTTGTGATTATGCAGAAGTTATCTTAAAAATGTAAACAAAACTTAAGGCGAGGAATATGTGGCAACATTTCTTGCATGCCGCCAGCTGACATTTCTTGTCACAATACAAGTGAAAGAGATATATTGGTTAGATTTATTTGTTGTTTGTTTATGTGGCAATAAACTATTAAGATGGAGTTGAATTTTGTGAAAGGAGATTCGTCCAATTTGCCCAAAGTTGATTATGACTTGTTAGATTCTTTCTATATAGGCCAGGCAACGAATGCTCAAAAAAGGGTGTATAGGGAAATTTTAAGGACAGAAAATTGACTTCAGAACTTTGTTTGGACTAGTCAGGAGATGAACATATCAAAAGTTCCCACTCCTAGGTTGTGAGCGGGGGAAGGGGGGCACTTTAAAGGTCCCATTTTTTGTTTTTTCGTTTATATCTCTGAAACTATGCATCGTATGGAAAAGGGTAATCTATGCAAATTAAACATAATTAAATTTCCTACAAGAATGTCTATATTCATTTTCTTCCTATGTGTTATAGTTTACGAGATATTCGCCAGCCAAAATAGATAATTAAAAAAAAAAAAAAGTGTTAGGTACCTTGAATATTTCTATCAAAGCAGTTTACCGTGGTCTGCTAATAAATCACAGTCACAAAACAATATTTATTTTACAACACTCGACGTATTTACTAACGTAATATTTTGTCGAAATCTATGCATTTCCTTAAATATACAGTGTGACTTACTTAAAATGAAGACGCCCTTATAACTTTTTTATTTTGTTTCCGATTTGAATCAAATTTTACTCAAGTATAGAACAAATTAGGATCTACTTATAACCAGAAAAACATTCACCTGCTACAAAGGCATAGACTTCTGTGGTACAAAATATGCTGAAAAAATAAAAACATTTTGAATGTTAAAAATTCTAAAAAATGCATCGGATCGGCGCCACTACCGTAAATACACCAAAATTTGATTTGGTTATGGATGGGGGATTTTTCATACATAAGCTCATCTGGCAAAGTGGGTCCTCAGTTTCCTCAATTTGTGGTGGATACGTGAAATTCGTCAAGACCCATTAATATGATTTTTAATATTTTTCAGCATATTTTGGTACCACAGATGGCTTTGCCTTTGTAGCAGGAGAATGTTTTTCTGGTCATAAGTAGATCCTAATTTGTTCTATACTTGAGTAAAATTTGATTCAAATCGGAAACAAAATAAAAAAGTTATAAGGGCGGCTTCATTTTAAGTGAGTCGTGCTGTATATTTAAGGAAATGTAGGGATTTCGACAAAATATTACGTTAAGTAAATACGTGTTGTAAAATAAAGATTGTTTTGTGACTGATTTATTAGCAGACCACGGCAAACCGCTTTGATAGAAATATTCTAGGTATCTAATACTTTTTTTTTAAATTATCTATTTTGGCTGGCGAATATCTCTTAAACTCTTAAACTATAACACACAGGAAGAAAATGAATACAGACATTCTTGTGGGAAATTTAATTATGTTTAATATTGCATAGATTACCTTTTTCCATACGACGCATAGTTTCCGAGATATAATCGAAAAACCAAAAAATGGGACCTTTAAAGTGCCCCCCTCCCCCCCCGCTCACCACATAGGAGTGGGGACTTTTGATATGTTCATCTCCAGACTAGTCCAAACAAAGTTCCGAAGTCAAATTTTCTGTCCCTAAAATTTCCCTCTATAATCATTCGTTGCTTGGTCTAATAACAAAATTTGGATTTTTGAAGGGATGGGATCAAAAATATTGGAAGCTTGCCACAAAGTTCTTCGAATATCAATTTTTTCGAAGCACTTATATTTTTGTTCCCACAACTTTTATAAAATACCTTTTAAATGACATTATCTACTATTTGTAAATTACAGCAAATACCTCGATGAAAGAAACTGAAATGCTTCAAATCAACACGACGGCGACGTTAGAACACATCTGTCATTTGACTAGCCGTTGACATTGTTATCATGTTTTGCTAAATATGTTTTTAAAAATCTAATCGGCATTAAAAATTATTTAAAATATTTAATAATTCACTCCTATTATTTTTTACATAAGAAAATTAAATTTCGTGGATAAATATATTAAAATTGATTTAATAAATAAGCTTTATACTCCTGTTTTATTCAATTATCTTTGCTAGAACTAGAGAAGGAATTTCAACTTGGCAACACCACACTGTTTTGTATAAAACCATTCTATCAACAAATCCATACAGTCCAGCTACGTCATCGGCCAAACTACCTATGTCACCAATTTAAAACACCTGTTGTTCCACTTATTTTAACTTCTGTTTTCTCAAAAAATTGATAATTATTTTCGCGTAAATCTATATTGGAAGGCTTGTTTGTACATATTCTATATTGTTCATTAAAAAAAAGAAACAACTGGAAAATACCCCATTGCACAGCCTCACAAAAAAAGTGGTCTGTCCGGACCAGACCAGTGTATCCTTATGTATTTGGATCCGTTGAAACCGAATCTGACGAAAGAATTGTCAGATTGGTCGTTTTTCACCCCTATCCCAAAAGAACCACCCTCAGAACAAAAAAAAAGTGGTCTGTCCGGCGGACTATACCAGTGTTTCGTTATGTATTTTGACCTGCTGAAACCTAATCCGAAATAAGAATTGTCAGATTGGCTTGTTTTTCACCCCCAACCCCAAAAAACATCCCCAAAACAAAAAAAGTGGCAGACCATACCAGTGTATTCTTATGTATTTTGATCTGCTGAATCTGAGTTCGAAGTTAGAATTGACAGATTGGCTCATTTTTCACCCCAACCCAAAAAAAAAACAAAAATTGTCTGTCTGGCGGACCATACCAGTGTATCCTTATGTACTGGGATCCGCTGAAACCGAATTCGAAGTCAGAATTGTCAGATTGGCTTGTTTTTCCCCCCTAACCCCAAAAAACACCCCCAAAAGAAAAAAAAATTGGGGTGTTTTTTTGAGGTTGGGGGGTGAAAAACGAGCCAATATTACAATTCTAACTTCGGATTCGGTTTCAGCGCGTCCAAGTACATAAGGAGTATGGAGTATGGAATTAGCAGGAGGGTGGTCAAAAACCACAGCACTTAGGCCCCATTGGACCCCTTGTACATCCTCCCTCTAGGCAGACACTCGCCTAGGCCTCCAGCCAACCTATTCTTTCGAAGTAGGTGGTGATGTTGCCTAGGGGCATCTCCCTTACATTGGCCAAGGTAGGCCAACGCTCTCCCAAGATGGATTCTCTAATTGATGAGACGGCTGAACAGTCACAGAGTATGTGTTGAACCGTCTCATCTTCTTGTTCACAACCTCTGCAAAGAGGTGTTTCGCTTAATCTCATATTGTATAGATGTTTCCTTAGCGGACAGTGTCCAGTCTGGATTCCTGTTATAAAACGTAGATTCCTTCTGGTCATTGCCAGGTAGTCCATTGCTGTTTTCTTGTTGGGATACGTGAGTAGTTCCCTAGCAAGCTGACAGCTGCTTGTTTCATCCCACAGCTTCTTAAATTCGTTGTGGGTGTTCTCCTTAATTAATTGTATTATCGCCGTAATCGGTAACAGACTGGCCGGGCCTGGTCCAAAAATAAGTTGGCCTGCTGCCTTCTTGGCCAGTTTGTCGGCTTTTTTGTTGCCACTGCACTGTGCGTGTCCTTTCACCCAGCATACCAAGATGTTGTTCGTACTGGAGGCATCCACAAGTGCTTGATGACATTCCCATACTGCTCCTGTGGTTATTTTGTAACTTCTCAGGGCTAGTAGTGATTGTCTACAGTCTGTGTAGATCCTGATTGTTTTGCCCGTAGTTTGTCTGCGGACAATCTCTTTTGCGGCTATGGTTATGCCCGCCAGTTCAGTTTGTACTATGCTGGCTCGCTCATCCATAGTCCATTTATATTGGATTTGCAGGCTTCTGGAATATATTCCACATCCTGCCCCCTCCTTCTTCCTTGATCCGTCTGTGAAAATGTTAATCACACCTTCACCAGCGGTCTCGTTTTCACTGTTTGTCTGTATTGTGTAGGGTCTATCAAAGACAAATCGGGGAGAGATGCCATCTGTGCATGCCTGTAGAAGAGGCGTCTTCCTGACAGCCTCGTTCCACAGGCGACTTCTGGTCTCCCCACAGCCTACATTTGGTTGTAGGCCAACGGACTTGAGGCGTGCCATTGTTATTAAGGCCACTTCTCCTAGATGTAAATCCAGTGGTGGCAAACACAGCATTACCTCCATTGCTCTCGTCGGCGTTGTTCGCATAGCTCCTGTTATGCTTAGGCAGGCAACTCTCTGCACTTGGCTCTCGCTGTAGTCTGTTTACTCTTAGGCCACCAGACCACAGCTCCATAGGTTATCATTGGTCTTATGATGGCAGTGTATATCCACATGACCACTTTGGGTTTCATTCCCCAGGTTTTCCCCACGGTCCTGCGGCACTGCTCATAAGAAATGTAAGCCTTTTTTAGTCTTCTGTCTAAGTGAAGATTCCATGTTAGTTTGGCGTCGAAGGTTACCCCAAGGTATTTCACTTCTGATGCGAAACTTAGTGTTGTGTCCAGGAGAACTGGTGCTTCCAGTGCTCCTGGTTTCCTTTTTCTTGTGAAGAGAACCATCTCCGTCTTCCTGGGATTAACAGACAGCGAGTGTTCTCTGCACCATTTTTCAATTATTCTTAGAGCCCCCTGCATCCTTTCACAGAGGACTCCTTCAAATTTTCCGTTGAGCAGTATTGTTACATCATCTGCGTAGGCGATTGTGTGGAAACCCTCTGAGTTGAGGTGGCGCAAGAGGCTGTCGAGAACTAAGTTCCATAGCAGTGGTGATATTACACCTCCCTGCGGGCAGCCTCTCGCGACCATTCCTCGTACAGAAGCGTCTCCCACACTGATTTGTACAGCTCTTTTGGAGAGCATGTTGGATATCCAGCTTCCCATAATCGTGGGGACGTTTCTCTCCACTAGGGCTGCCGTGATTTTTGGGAAGGTGGTTTTATCAAACGCACCTTCTATGTCTATGAATACACCTAGGGTGGACTCTTTATTGTCCAAAGATTTCTCAATCCGACTCGCGACCGCATGGAGGGCGGTGTCGGTGGATCTTCCCAATGTGTATGCATGTTGGTTGGGATGCAGAGGGTTGTCTTTCACTACGACATCCCTTATGTATCGTTCACATAGCTTCTCCATCGTCTTGAGGAGAAACGAGGTTAGGCTGACAGGCCTATATGCTTTGGGGGTGGTATAATCCATCCGCCCTGTCTTTGGAATGAACACAACTTTCACTTCAAGTACATAAGGATATACTGATACATTTTTAAGGCGGGGTTGTTTTTCTGGAGTTAGAACCAATCTGACAATTCTGACTTCAGATTCGGACAAAGCGGGTCAAAATGCATAAAGATACACTGGTATGGTCTACCAGACAGACCACTTTTTTTTGTTTTGGGGGTGTTTTTTTGGGGTTGGGGGTGAAAAACGAGCCCAATCTTACAATTTTAACTTAGGATTCGGTTTCAGCGGGTCCAAATACATAAGGATGCACTGCTCTGGTCAGCTGGACAGACCATTTTTTGGGAGGTTGGGGGGTAAAAACGAGCCAATCTGACAACTCTGACTTCGGATTCAATTTCAGCGGGTCCAAATACATAAGGATTCACTAGTCTGGTCTGCCGGACAAACCACTTTTTTTTGTGGGGCTGTGTTATTGTTCCCGTCACTTTTTTTGACCAATTTGGAGTGTAATTTTTACAACTGAGATAAAATGTCATATACATTCTTCTGTGTGCAGCTGTGTTAACTGTGGCATAGGGTCGGACAGGCCCCAAGCGACCGGTCCTTCGGGAATTCTCCAGCCCTCCCAGCTGGCCCATCTGCCCTCTGGTGATATCCACATAATACGTACATAAAATATAAATCAATTATTACGAATCAGACTGCTTATTTTGAGGTATGAGAGGCACGTCCCGTCCCCATGTGATGAAGTATTTTGACCTTTCAAATGCATATCACAGTACAAATAAAGTAATATGTAACAAACTAGAGAGTAGTCATTAGTGCTTCATATGCGCAGAATTTAGAACTGATCTAGTCGCCTTGCTCATCCTTAATATATTTGGCAGTTTTATAAATATTTCGAAAATGAATTTTAAAAAAACTTAAATTTTTCTCATCATTCATTATTGTACACAGGTGATATTTCATATATTCCAGTTTTTAATAATTCTTAGTGTCTTGTAATTACTATAATCAATCACAAAAGTTAAAAATATTTAAACGTACAAAGAAGAAAAACATTATTCTGAAAATTGCTACACATTGCTAAAAATTTCAAATTTTTTTTGTACTTTTGAATTGTACGCCTTCTTGTGCCTTAGTTTTCTGTGAGCGTGTATATGTGCCAGTCTTCGGTGCTGATGCCTTAAATATGTTATGCTCTAAATTAATTGTCTTTTGATAAATTTATTCCTAAGTTGAAGTATTTATTTATTCTTTGACTTCGGCCGATTCTGGGAGGTTCTACAACAATAACACTGACGATCTTGACAAACGCTTATAAAACGGTATTTTACAAAACACTAAAACCTACAATTTAAACCTCTAGGTGAAACTTCTAGTTAAACTCTGGTTCAATCTGAACCTATAAAACCGGTCCTTAATCACATAACCTTAAGAATGAAGTTGTATGAAATTGATTTCACAGCCACACAAAAAAAAAGTGGTCTGGCCTGCGGACCAGACCAGTGTATCCTTATATATTTGGACCCGCTGAAACCAAAGTCCGAAGTCAGAATTGTCAGATTCGCTCGTTTTTTACCCCTGACACCAGAAAACACAACCAAAACAAAAAAAAATTTCTGGTCTGCGGACCAGATCAGTGTATCCTTGTATATTTGGACCCGCTGAAACCGAATCCGAAGCCAGAATTGTCAGATTGGCTCGTTTTTCACCCCTAACCTCCCAAAAAATGGTCTATCCGGAGGACCATACCAGTGTTTCCTTATGTATTTCGTAAGAATACACTGGTCTGGTCCGCCGGACAGACCACTTTTTTTTTTTGTTTTGAGGTTAGGGGTGAAAAACGAACCAATCTGACAATTCTGACTTCGGATTCGGTTTCAGCGGGTCCAAATACATAAGGATACACTGATCTGGTCCATAGGTCAGATCATTTTTTTTGTTTTGGGGGTGTTTTTTGGGGTAGGGGTGAAAAACGAGCGAATCTGACAATTCTGACTTCGAGTCCAAATACATAAGTGTAAATAAATTAAGTAAAAATAAAACACTCTTTATTGTACAACACAAAAGGACAAGATACATTTTTCAATGATTTTACAATCTTACCCCATCATTAAAACACATTTATATTAATATTTAAGTTATTTCCTTGTAATAGTTGTTTAAATGTGCTACTTTAAAATGTACATCCTTTTTATAATTACTGGGTTGGCCCTTGTTTTTACAATTATACCTATTATACACTGGTATGGTCCACAGGCCAGACCGCTTTGGGGAGGGGGAGTGTTTTCTTGGGGTTGGGGGTGAAAAACGAACCAATCTAACAAATCTGACTTTGGATTCGGTTTCAGCGGGTCCAAATACATATGGATACACTGGTCTGATGGTCCGCAGGCCAGACCACCTTTTTTTTTTGTGTGTGGCTGTGAAATCAATTTCAGATTACAACTTCATTCTTATGGGATTAAGAGGGTTATGGGGATAACTGGGTTATGGGTTTAAAAGCTTGGGTTTTCAGATTACAACTCATTCTTAGGCCCGGTACTTTCATCTCCAGTTAAGTCTATTCTAAGATAGATCTCATGGAAACAATTATTGACACAATTGTATCCAAGGAAATTATCTGGACAATAGACTTAACTGGAGATGAAAGTACCGAGCCTTAGGGTTATATGCGTTTAATAACTTAAATTATGGGTTTTTTTGAGGTTATGGCAAAATCCTGAAGTGATGGGGTTAAATAAACCTCGGATTCAGATTCAGCAATCCCAAAAACATAGTAAACATGGACAAAAATTCATTTTTGAGGAAAAATTTTGTCTAATTACGTTTTTGTAATAAGTAAAAGATTCGTTTTTCTGTAAATCCTCCCCTAAAATTACCATGACAAAGAGGAGTTAAAATTCAAGATGTTTAATTGACAAAAAAACGGAGATCGGTCGAGGAAAGCTTCCTATATTTGATAAACGTCTGTAAAAATCATGTAAATAATATAATAGAGAAGTTGCATGATTTTTTTTATAATGAAAATCGATACAGCATCAAAATAAACTTATAAAAATGTAAAATTTACGACTTTTTGAATGTTAATACAGTGAGAAAATAAATAATTTCATCGGTGAGGAATTTGAATGTTTCAAAACGGCAGTTATTTGGCGCCATTAACTGTGACGTTTTTCGTTATGATTTGTCCATCGAAATTAATAACAAACTGGAAGGTGCACTCGACTAGAGGAAGTGACATAGAGAGAGAAAATTTCGTGCACTATTCCATCCTTTTTCTCAGTCTGTTTACAGACGGTTAGCCAATCGGACGCTTTCTTCAACCAATCAGATCTTGTCAGACAAGGACGGAATAGTGAACGGAAGTTTCTTTTTCCGTATAAACATGCTTGAGTAGTTTCGTATATCTAAAGCAATTTCAATGGGTTTGCCAAATGTCAGTATACTATTTATTGTTTACAGTCAGTTTACCAAGTTCTTGTTTGTGGTGTTATTGTGTTATTATTTGGTTAATGAGCTAGTGAACAACATTATTATGACTTATGAGTTACAAAAATTGCATTGTGCCTAAATGTAAAACGAGTATCACTAAAATATGGTAATTTTATATTCAAGATTCTCCAAAATTAGTACGTAGACAGAAGAGGTTAGGACACTGCATCTACTTTGGACAAATTATCCGACTAACGATGTCGTCATTGACTTCACGCTAATAAAAAACCGTTTGCAGTCACGCGGTTTTGTTTACAAATTACGGCATAATCTAAATATTAATTTTACGGAAAAAAAATTTTATTTTGAATTTCTTTTGTTATAATCGTTTTCTGCGTAATTGAAATTAAGAGCAAATCGCTTTTTCAAGCATTTTAAAATTTCATGCATCTTCCCTATTGTATGCACTTATTTGGTATCAAAATAAAGCTTGCATCATCATGAATCAGATTTCACCATAAAATAGGCTATCAATATACTCAATGGAAAGTTAGAAGAAAAACTTCCTGGAAACTTTTGGAGTTTTCAAAACAAAAAATTTCCAAGAAGTTTTCCTTCTAACTTTCCATTGGGTATATTGATAGGCTATTTTATGGTGAAATCTGATTCGTGATGATGCAAGCTTCATTGTGATACCAAATAAGTGCATACAATTATATTGTTTACATGACTTTTACAGAATTTTATCAAATCTGCAAAAGTTTCCTCGCAAAGAAACAGGCATTTTCAAAAGAACTTTTTGAAAAAAACCATTTTACGACTAAAAAATCGGCGCCCTAAAGAGAGTGTGAAAACTGAGCATGTCACATGAAAGAATTAAGAACTAATCCCGATGTATTATTGTATTGATATTAATTTGTTTCAATCAAGCTTTATGTAACAACACTGATAGTTCAATTTTGGAGATTTTCTATCAACAAGTAGTGTCAACCATTAACGTGACCATCATTGTGTGATGTAATCATTGGTCATTCTATGAGCGCTAACAACTAAATATTCAGACAGTAAGTTTTTATTGATATATTTTTAAATGCTTAATATATTTGTTATATGTATTTGATTCTCAAAAATCTATTAATACATGTTTTTAAACTATTTTGTGATCTTAAACTTCTTATGGTATTGGTTGGCAACAAAATGGAAAAATAAACTTAATAAAATCATACATTTAGTTAACAACTAAATAATCTGACAAACCTAGCATTTGCAGCAATTTTTTATCGATCGACAAAATTCAGGTGTGGAAGAATTCCAATTTCCCTGCAATTCTGCTTACAATTCCTATATTGTTCTATGAGGGTTGTTCCTCAAAAACTGTTTTATTTTGTACCATATGGTTTCTATAGTATTGAAGTTGTAGCTGCTGGACAGATGTGGCAGAATTTTGACATCATCTTCAAATCATTTAGCCGCATGACATGAGGCTTCATCACGCTGAACCAAAATTTTTCTATGGTAACAATTTCTCCATAATAAATAGTAGTGAATTTTTAGGACTTCCTTGATATGTTTTAGCAATAAAATAAAGATATCCTACTCGTTTTGCAGGCATTCATTCCCAAACCATAATGTCCTTAGGAAATTTAACAATTCGTCTCAAATAATCTTTATGAAACGGTTCTGTTTTCTTTTATTTTCTTTAATCTACATATCAAATTTCGACTGGTTGCTAAAAAAGATTTTACCTCATCAACTAGCAACTAATAGCGTATGGTTTTAACCCACATTTAATGGTTCTTCTTCTGTTTCTCAGTCAAGAATGTTTCTTGTTTATCATTTTTGCACATCATGGCATACGACTAAAAGTACAAAAGAATGGTTCTCACATTCATTTCCACATCCATCCCGCAGCTCATTTAGTATTTTGTTACTGTCTAAAATTAAATAGTTCTTTTTTATTGTACCTGAAGCCATCTGTGGCATATTTTTTTTGTTCAAACGATTTCATTATAACGCAAAACAAAAAAAATGAAAAAGAAAAATATCTAGATTGGAGATTTTGGGCTTACATTCTATATATAGTGTGTTTTAAATTGAATTATTTTGTGTTTGTTTATAATTATAGCGAAAAAATATACAGTGGATGTAACACGAACCCCCAATTTTTTTCTTTATTTTTGCAAATAAATCATAGAAACTTAGTACTACATCATTCGTACATGGTAAACGTCAGGTCTTAACACATAAATCATTTTTTTTTTACTTCCGGTTTCAGCGGCAGTGGTACCAATTTTTTATTTACAAATGGAGACTCTGGATAGGCACTGAGAGAATTTGCAACTAACGTTGAAATCGGTGACTATCTTAAGTTTCAGTGGGAGTCACCTGTCAAATAGATCTTTTATTAATATTTGACAGATTGACAGCTGGCTCCCATCGAAAGTGCTACGATTCTCTGCAGTGAGGCGCTGCTATGCATTATTCAGTCGCTGCTTAAACATCAAGCATAAAATATTGACAGTGGAGAGACGTGAGTTGGGGCTACCAAAAGTTTAGTGGCATACCTGCCTGACAGCTGTGCACACTGCCATACGCAACTAGAAGCCAGTGCCGCTCCACTAACTCTAGAATACTGACTAATTACCTTCAAGAGAAATTCGGAGAAAACTTCCTGTAGGATGGCCTACAAGGTCACCTGACCTGTCTCTCCTGGATTTTCCTGAAGCCTTATTAAAAAATACTGTTTACACAACTCCCATTGCAACCTGCAAAAACCTAGAGCTACTAGTAAGACGTGCAGTAAATAGTATAACAGCCCAGCAATTTGTCTCTCTGAAATTCAGTTATGAGAGTGTAGAAATGTATTAATGTCAATGAACCCATTTTGAACAACTGTTATAATACTTTCTTTTTTGTAATTTACAGTATAAACATAATTAAATTGAAATAAAGTAGATCTTTTCATTTTCTCTTAACTATTATTTTGATTGTATAAGTTGAACATTTAAATAAGACATATGGGTAGATTCCTTATTAATAGTGGTATTGAATGGTATCAATGTGGTTTTATTTGAAAAAATTGAGTTTCATCCAAAAAATCATTTCGATGATTTTTGTTTACTCATAAATCACATCACATTAGGATTTTCGACATGATTTATATTTTTCTAACATTTCATGAGGTAATGGCACACTTACACTAAAAAAAATTGACTCAAAAGTTTGACATTTGAATGTCACTTATGTGGTAACATTAGCTTAGCTAGAGTTCGACTTACGCACTTTTTTAAAGTTCTTCACTCCAAGAGTACTATTTCCGGGAGGTCTGACTCACATAAGATAAAATACTTGCTAAAACATAACAGCAATGCTAACATGTTATATCCCAGGGCCCATATATGTAGCTATCTCCGAGACTATTCTCCAGTAACAGATAAAGGTGTTGTTATCAAACACAATTTAGTATTATTGCAAAATAATACCAGTGAGTTTAGATCAATTTCATGGTGGCCTTATTAGAATTGTTAATTATTTTTTTTTACTTTCTAAAATATTTTCTTTTTCTGAAGAACCATTCTCGAAATACATTTCTCGTTCAAAATGAATCACGTAAAATTGTATTATTCATAATTATTTATGTAACTGATCACAATAAGTAACAAATAAATTTAAATCGTAGATATTGAAGGTTTGGTGGGAAAATACATTTTGACAGTAGTTGCAGTATTTCGCGTTCGAATAAATACAATTTGCAATTTTTACTCCAATGATCATGTGACGAAAATCCAGTCTCACTCAACTCTGACACCATGTGTACAAGCCGAACTCAGCTATATGTATTCAGAAAATCATGTACAAACCAAAAATGTAATGTACAGGGTGTCCCATTTGAAAATCAAAAGATAGTACCACTTCTGCTGCAACCGGAAGTAGGAAAAAATTTGTTTGTGTCAAAAAGTGATGTTTATCAAGGACAGACGATATATTAAGTTTTAACAATTTATCTGCAAAAAGTAAAGAAAAAATTAGGAGTATACTATATTCGTGTTTTGCGGTTACATATGTGGCATGTCTCACACAAATGTCAAAATGTTTTCTATAAAAAGTTAAGAGATATGATTTAACATTCTGTATCTCTGCAACAAACTGTTGACAAGGATATGGCAATTGCATCAATCGTCATGATTTTCGCCTAGTGATTGTAACTTTTACACAGTGCTTACGCAGTGAACTACACCTACTGACTATCAGAGCTGGGCAGTACTTCAGTAAAAGTGCTTGAAATTGTACTTAAGAACCCAAAGTACTGGTTTTAACTTACTTACGAGTACTTTGACATTTAAGTACTTAGTACTTGTACTCGTATTGAAACTATACGGTACTCAATACTTATCTTCCTATTTTTTCGAGTATAAAAACTTCGAGTAGTAAAATTGCGTGCCTGGCACTGACCGGCACCCGATCCACATTATACGTAGCAGCGTTTTGATTTATTTCTTAAATTGGATGAAAAAATGCAATTATTGCTACTATTGTTCATCCAGAAGTTAAACTGGACTGGTTTAATATTATGGAAAAAAACTGCTCTGCTGATATTAATGTAAACAATCTACAAGACAGCTGCAGTAGATGCTTTTGCTGAAATGGAAGAAGTCCAAGAACAAGTTAACATTGAAAAAGGCAGGTTTTCTGATTCTATTGAAGATGAAGGTGAGATTAGTGCAGGAGCAGCTGCAGGTCCAGGCGTCCTGTCAGGTAGACGTGAAGCATTTTGCAGTTTTTTTAAAATAATTTTTAATTTTTCAATTTCTTTATTTTGATTAAATTTTGAACATATGGTTTTTGAACAATTCTGAACAAGTTTCATTAATAAAATTTCCTGATAAAAAATATCTAATAGGATTTTTTGATTTTTTTCCGCATATTTTGGTACCGCAGTTGGCTTTGCATTTGAAGGAAGCTAATGTTTTTCTGGACATAAGTAGATCCTAATTTAATCAATACTTAAGTAAAGTTTGATTCCCGAATGTACTTCATATATCACATTCAGCAAAAGGATTACATAACGTTTTTCTTAAAACACCAGATCATTTTTGGTTATTTCACAAAATGCTTCCCAATAAACCACCTCTTAAATGTTTATAGTACTTTTACCTTCTTATTAACTGTATAGAATTCGCTAAAAAAACTACAAGGTAAGATACTGCGCCATGTGTGCATGAAAATCTGTACGTGCTGACGCGTTATCTGAGCCCAACCTGATTTTGATGTCAGGAAGATGTCAATTCCAGGATCTAGTGATAAACAATCATGTTTAATAGATGAAATGTTAGTACTGTGGTACTTTTCAACCTATGGCATCCATTTGTCTCAATAGAATGTTTTCCGTATATAAAAATTCACTTCAAATTATAATTTCTTGTTTCACGCTTAAAGTTAAACAATTTTTTTAGTACAAAACATGTAAAACTTGAGTCTAATTACGAAATATTCACAATAAGGTAAAAATTTGCCATTTTTTTCTTGGCAATCCTAAAAAATAGTTCAAATATATATTTCAGAGTAGAAAATTGAGGCAGAAAAAATTCCTTTCGGGTCTTATGGATGAAATATTTATAGTTCAATACACATTTTCTAAAAAAAAAACCTTTTTTGCATGTTTTGCTCATAATGAAATGAACAGTATCAACACCTATTTTGTTAAAAAAAAAAATTTTTGCTTGATTAAAAATATATTTATAAAACTGCATAGACCACATTTCCCATTAAAAGAGAATAAAAAAGGCCCTCATTTTTTTTATCAGTTGCATTATAAACACGTTATTCTAAAACATTTAATTTTCATGTACTTCTAGGGAGCTTTGGGCCATATCTGAGCTAATTTCTATCGTAGATGTGACAAGTCTCAAATTAAAAATAATTGAATAAGCCTTCACTAGTGAAAAAAAGGCCATAACTTCATAACACTATATCTTGGTCAATAAAATTTATGTTAAAGGCAATTTTCAAAGATAGGTAAAGGAAACTTTCCATGAATGTTTCCAGGAAATTTTCGGAAGTTTCCGGAACGAAGTTTTGATAAAAATGAAAGTTTCCATTAAAATATTTGAATATTCCGAAAGTTTTCAAAATTCCGGGAAAGCTACCAAATTTCCGCGAATATTTACAATTGTCCTCATAATTTAAAATTGCCACCAGGATTCGTGATTTGTAGAATATAAGGTTGCTTAATAACTCACGATCCCCACCAAAAAATGTCATTAGCCAATGAACAGCTGGTGTGAAATCACACTTGGTGCAGGGCCTTATTCAAAATATTGTAAGAATTTGTGTAATGTTAATTAAGCAAAGAACTCGTAACTGGAACGGGCTCACAATGACCCGCTTTTGAAGTTGAGGGTAATTATCCTCGCATTTTGAGTCACTGTTCTACATGCTGGTAATGAGGATAAGTTGTAGAATGTAACACTACAGAATATAGTATATGTCAGACTATATTTCGGGCCAGTACGGACAATTCTTCTGGAGTAAGTTAACTGCGCCGCTACTGCGCGTTCGAAGAACAAGGATAGTCTGATTTTTCATCTCCACACTGACTTCTCGTCTAAAAGCTGTATATTAGGGAACCTCATACTCTACAAATCTTGACCACAAATATCTGGTGACCTCTAGTTCGGTAACATAACCTCAAATGTCAAAGATCCAGTTTTTATTTGTTTACACGGACTATCACTTCTCAATGAATATACTTCAACATCGTTTTTTTTTGTTACATCAAAAATAAAAACTAAAGACGAAACATTCTTTTATTTTTTGCATACATTTACAGGCCTCCTACCGCTATATTTCAAATTTTTTTTATGACATTTTATGACAAAATTTGAGTTTTAATGCCTAAAAAATGAACTAGAAGCCATATTTTATTAATAGTTTTTTATTGACAATGAAAAAATGTTATAATACTTTGTATTTAGTAACGTTATGAGAAAATCCTTTCTCTTTTGGAAATTGTTTTAAAAAATATTTCTTTAAATTAGCCCAATGTTTCAAAATTCGGGAACACTTTTTTTAAAGAGAACCATCGATTATTTATGAGCATTAACATGTGTTCCGTTTCAATGTCGGTAATCGATGCAACTACATCAAAATCTTCTCTTCTCCCTAAGATCAAATTTAGATTAAGTATAGGAGATAAAACAAAATATTTACAAAATGAATTGTAAGTATAATTTATTTAACTGAACTATATTTAAAGAAGTGCACATCTTGCGCAAAAGAATCGAAATCAAACGAAATTCTTTTAAAAACTCGCCAAATTTTAAATGTTCTGAATTGCATTAAATTTTAAATTGGTTTAACAATTTTATGCATGGTTAAAAATGGTAACAGGAACAAATTTTTTTATGATTTTTATGACAAGTATTTTGCGTATTTTATGACATTTAATAGTGGTGCAGGAGCTACGTGGCTTTTTCGGAAACTCATTGTTACAAGCATTTTTAATGTGTTGATTAATTTTATCAAACTTAAATAACGACAAAATAGACTTCTGGCATATGTCAGCCCATCGAGTTGGCCATGGTTCAAGATATAAAAATCAGTGAAATTATATCATCGTTACAAGGCTAAATTTTTTTGTGTGTACACATTTTGTTTAGAATGAATAAAATAAGATCGCCAGAAAGTGTGGGCCGTCGGGGGCGCAGCCAGGAAGGTCAAAGATGTAAAAAAACGGAGTTATATAACATGACCGTTACAAGCTTTTTTTAAGGCTGAGTATGTTTATTTAAATGTTTTGAACACAGAAAAAAAATTCCCAGAAAGAAACTCCCGTCAGTAAGGCTAGCCAGAAAGAAAATGTGTAGGATTTTTTAAAAAATTGGATTTTTTTCGCATATTTCACCTCAGAATTCTAAACTCATCCTTACAAGTTCTGGCTCCTTTTAGAAACTTAAAGATAAGCTGCTTCAACAATAGAATAGACTCCCTAGAAAGTTCTTAGTGTCAACAAAAGTACCATAGGCTCTTAAATATACAGGAATTTAACACTTTAGGCTAACTTGACTTTCTACAGTGCCTCAGATGTATTGTATTATTATTACGCCCACACTTTCTGGCGATCTAATTTTATTCATTCTAAACATAAAATGTGTACACACGAAAAAAAAAAGAGCCCTGTAACGATGACATAATTTCACTGATTTTTAGAAAGGAGGTGCTCAGCCAGAAGTCAATTTTATGAATCGTTATCATCCATTAAACCATAAAAATATCTCAAAGTTCATAAAACAATGATGTGCCAAAAAAGACACGTAGCTCCCCTCCATAGTTCTTTAAGTGTTAAAATTAAATAAATATTTATCAATGTTCTAACTTGTCATTCCATATGACTATAATATGTGATTTAGATATATTATTTCATTTCTGTCTTGTCTTCTACAATTCCGTTTCTACACCATGCACAAGAAAGAAGTTAAGACTTACGAATCTTAGGACATTTGTATCAATTTTTAATTTTATAATCCGCAGGCTCAATACATTCTTTAAATTATTTTATTTATATTTAATTATCTGATAATTCAAACAAACAAGAATGACTGGCTTCATATTCTTCGCTTATTCGCATATCCTTCGCTTCATATTTATCATACAGCACATATATAGAGGTTATCATATAATATCGGTTATTCGGTAAAAGTATGTAAATGTCGTGTAAATAATATAAACCTATAAATTTATTTGGTATCAAAATGAAGCTTGCATAAAGTAAATAAAATAGGCTGTCAATATTTCCAATGGAAGGCGTCCAGGAAACTTTTAGAGTAATCAAAACTTTATCCATCTCTGGAAATTTTATAAACATTAAAAAAGTTCGCGACATTTTCCCATAAAAACTTATTTCGAGGTAGTTGCAAAAAACGTATTTGTGCCCCCTCCTCGTCACCAAAAAAAATCGCCATTGTTCAAAGGCAAAAACTTATATAAAATCTCATTGCTCACCCAATTTTTTCCTTTATATTGCATACTTAAGGCTACTTCTACTGCACTAAATAAAAACAGAGAGAACCAATTAATTCTTTTAGATGATTTATTCTTTGCTTTATGGCAGTTGCTCCATAGCGAATTAACTTAAAATAAAAAAATTTTAGTTATTTATATAGTATAGCACAGATGAATAGCATGTGGCGTCAGTTTGAGCTTGGAGGTAAAATAAATATACCTTGCTATTTGTTGTTTATGTTTACGTATGAAAAGATTCGCTTTGTATCTTATATTGAAATTCATGGTAGTGTTGAATTCTAAAAAAATCTATTATTTTTTTAACACGAATTTTACATATAAATAAGTTTATTATCGAAAAAATTTTACTGCTACATCTCGTGTGGTATTTTGCAACCACAGTTGACAACACAAAATGAAGGCATATTATTATCACTTATTAAATTATATTTGACTAAGGGCCGTTACTTTCTGCCAACATTAAACGTGGTTAAACTTTAACCGTCGGCTAAATCATTGAAAGTACAATTGTTTCCATGGTAACTGAATTGGTTTGACCCACCGTTAACGTTTAATCGGGTTTAATCGGGACCGAAAGTAACGGCCCTAACAATATTAACCTGTTTACTAGATTTAAAAAATAAATGTTTTCAATAATTTGCATTTTAATAATTCACCTTCGATTTTGAAGGCTGAGAGGGAAATATGCGCCTATTTTCGGTTTATTATAAATATTTAAAAAACCATAAATGGTATAATCTTTAAAATAGTTTCAGATACTTCCAGTTGCTCTAAGGAATACAACCATATACAGTTTATATCATACATTTTGTATAGGCGTCTGAATTTAAGATGCCAGCGCCGAAGTGGAGAACTCGTGAACTAATTATAGGCTTTTTGTTTGTTTATATGGAGAATACTTATATCGATTTTTTTCTGTTTATTGTTATTTTTGGCGTTAAAAATAATAACATTAATAATATATGATCTAAAGGTTTGCAATATTTTGTTGTAAGTGATTTGCAACACGTTTTAATGGCATTATTCAGCAAAATTCATATTTTTTTGGGTTATCTAGTTTTCCCCTTGAAAAGTACAGTTTCTTCGACATAAACGGTGTCTGGCAAGTTAAATATTAATAAACTTAAATATTTCTTTAAATTTATGTACAGTTGTAGTTTAAATCACTTTTTTTTTCAGGAAACATGAGTGACATTTAGGTTAAGCATATTGCAATGTATGGAACATTTGTAAAGCACTAAAAATGTAAAAATTCTAAGTGTGTGTATGAAGGGGAATATGATTTAAATGCAGGACATATTATTTTGTGTGGTACAAGAAAAAACTTAATAAATCAATGTGTATGCTCTATGTTTACAAACAAGTGTCTCAGATTCAAATACCCATGAAATTAGTGGTACATTGAATATAACTGAAAAGACATTTATTAATTCTTTGAGTAAAATAAATGAAACAGTATTTTGTAAAATATGAAATAGAAATATTCAGGGGTTAAAACATAATAGTGCATGGTGCAATAATATATATTACTTTTAAATATATTGGAATTACATTTACTTACTTATTTCAAAAATTTCACTTACAATGTGTGATTGTCTAGGATATTATTATTACTACCCGGGCCACGGTTATTTACACCAGCTTTTTACCTCTCAATGCCTGGTTAAAGGTGTCTACATCAAAGAGGATATGCTTTGAACATTGTCGTGCCAACTCAACTTTCACGAGTTGTCCCTGCAATCTACAAAGGATACCGACTAGGTTGGCTCCAGCAAATTGTAGCCCCTTTAAACGCTATCATATTTTTAATAACTTAGCATCTCAGTTTATCATTTACTTATTGTTGATATCATCGTACACTAAAGAGACAATGACAGAAAAGCCCATAATTAGTTTGACTATAAACCACCAGGTGGCGTACTCCTCATTTTCAGACGCCTATAGTTAAATGGCATACTCTAGTAAAGAAATTAGGAACTATTATCATTGACAAACCATGATATTCAAGTACAACAAAAATTTATAAAAAAATATAGAACAATAGCAAGTTAGAACAATAGCAAGTATCTAAAACTGTTTTAAAGATTCTACTGTGTTTGATTTTTTAAATAATTATAATAAATCGAAAATAAATGCATATTTCCCTCTCACTCTGCAAAATCCTATCCTTAAATACAGTTTGTTTACATAAAAACACAGTCAGCATAACTTGTTTTTCCTCTAGGGTGCGTGTCACCTATGTGAAGACTTCGTTCTATCAGTAATCTATCGATGTGCCAATAAGTTTAATGATTTGTAAATCATTTCATGTAATAAGAGCATTTTAAATAATTTTTTTACTTAAAACAATATCTGTAATTTTAATTGGTATCTTAATATTATAAAATCACTAATATACATATTCTATTTTATTGTACAGGGCAGGAAAAAATTAATATATTATGCTAGAAATTGTATAATTTTCAATTTTCAAAGATTTATGATTTGAGTTTTTGGTACCCAAATAATTATAATGATTCATATATATTTTCTATTTATAGTCGAATAAAACTAAGTTTTTTTTTCAAAGATTGTTTGGGAGGCAATTTTTTTTTTTTTTTGGAAAGGCAATCTATATGTTATAAGGATGGTACAGTGAAGTTTTGTGTAATTTTGGAGGAGAGCGTTCTTTGTAAACTGAGTTTTAATTTTGAAAAATGTGTTTTTGTTTTTTATCTCGTGCTCTTTTCATTGGATCAGGCCTAGAAATCAAAATATTTGTAAACAAATGATGAACAAAACCCTATCAGCCATTTTGTTTTTTTACAAAATAATAAAAACCACGAAAATCACTAATTTTACATAAACCGAAATTGCTAAAAAAATAACTAATCTTTTTTAATGAAACTTGGTGAAATTATAGGCCTTTACATCAAGTAAACTATTATGGAAAATTACAAGTAAAGATATTAATTTTTTCTCTAAAGAACGAAATTTTTGAAAAATGCTTGAAACTTTAAAAAATGCTATTTGGTTACACTAAAACTTTTTCTTCCTTAAATTGTAGTTTTTTGAACGTGCTTTACAACAGTGATAAAAATACATTTTGTGCATTTAAAAAAAAAAAAAAATTAATATGTTCAGGATTTAAACCGCGGATTTCCGCATGGTTCTCCTAGAATCTCAAAGACTTGGTAACGGGAGTGGGGGAAATATTCTTGTAGTAGCAGTTGTCGTTTTAATGAACGAGCGCGCGTATACCATTGTAGGTATATTAACGATTAAAATTTATTTGATGTATTCACTAAAGTTCTCACACATTAGAGAATAAGCAGTAACAATTTCGGATCAAAAAATATATACCGGGTGCCAAAGAATAGTGCCTCCTCCCTATATTTCCTTTATTTTTTAACTAATCCATTTGAAATTTGGGGTGCATGAACTACCTGTAAAAATGGATTTTTGGAAATAAAAAACGGTATGAGACCATTTCCGGTTTACCCGGAAATGACCTTAACTTTCGATTTTTAAATGGAACACCCTGTATATTTTTACATATTTGGATTCAAGACAACATTCTGAGTATACCATGAGATTTTCGCGAATTTTTGAGTCGATGTTCAATTTTCTTAAACATTTTAAGATATTCATCTAGAGTGTTTTGGAATACCAAAATTTGTTCTAAGGCAGGTAAAGTCCAAGAGAAAAATATAATTTTTCGTTTAATTTCATTAATAACTATTTACGAAGCCTCCAAAATTGAACAAATCAATTTTTTATCGAAAACTTTTTTTTTCAAATGGGAAGGTGGTGGCTCCTAGTGTTCAATAAATTATAGATTTTTTTCTGAATTCATTGATATCCATTTCAAATCTATGCTATTTGTTTTTCTATTTTATTAAATTTATTTAAGAATAAAAAATCACTTTCAAAATAATTTTTATTGATCCTTATACTTTGCACTAGTACTTATACTTATTAAGAAACAAAAGAGAGAACCAAAAGGCTAATATTCACAAAAAGGTATTTATTCACATTTCATTATTAGACATATGATTTTTGCAAAGGCAACTACGTTAAAGTTCCAGAAAAATTATATTGAAAGTGATTCTTTATTTTTAAATAATTTCAATAAAATAGAAAAACAAATAGCATAAATTTGAAATGGATATCAATGAATTCAGAAAAAAATCTATAATTTATTGAACACTAGGAGCCACAATCTTCCCATTTGAAAAAAAAGTTTTCGATAAAAAAGTGATTTATTCAATTTTGGAGGCTTCGTAAATAGTTATTAATGAAATTAAACGAAAAATTATATTTTTCCCTTGAACTTTACCTGCGGTAGAACAAATTTTGATATTCCAAAGCACTCTAGACGAATGTCTTAAAATACTTAAAAAAAACTGAACATCGACTCAAAAATTCGCAAAAAATCTCATGGTTTACTCAGAATGTTGTCTTGAATTCAAATATGTAAAAATATACAGGGTGTTCCATTTAAAAATCGGAAGGTTGAGGTCATTTCCGGGTAAACCGGAAATGGTCTCATACCATTTTTTATGTCCAAAAATCCATTTTTACAGGTAGTTTGTGCACTCCAAATTTCAAATGGATAAGTTAAAAAATAAAGGAAATATGGAGGGGGTGCCCGGTATATATACATGTACAGAAATAAATGCATGAATTGCAAAAGATATGATATCTCAGCTTCTAATTAATGTAGATGCGTCTAATTTTCTTTCAAGTATTCGTTTTTGAAGCACTTTTAACAGGTGATAAAAGTATTTGGCAGCACACATTTTTTTGATACAAAAAATGCATTTTAAAAAGATGCACGAAATGAAACTTTAAAATAATACAAAAAATTGATTTTTATCACCATTGTAAAGCTCATTCAAAAAGCTACAATTTAAGAAAAAAAAATTCTTAGCGTGATGAAATAGCAGTTGTTTATGAATCTTTTAAAAACTTATAAAAAACCTCGTTTTTTAGAGAAAATAATAAATATTTTTTATTTGTAATTTTCCATAATAGGTTGTAACTATAAGATCTATAATTTCACAAAACTTAATTAAAAAAGATTAATTTTCGTGGTTTTTATATTTTACAAAAAAAAAACAAAATGGCTGATAGGATTTAGACCTATGTAGTTTTGTTCATCATTTGCTTGCAAACATTTTGATTTTTAGGTTTGGTTTGATCCGATGAACAGAACCAGAGATATTATAAAAGAACTAGACAAAAACACATTTTTCAAAATTAAAACTCAATTTACAAAAAACGCTCAGCTCCAAAATTAGACAAAATTTTACTGTACCTTCCTGATAACATACAGATTGCATTTTCAAAAAAAAATGGCACCCCAAACAATCGTTGAAATCGTACTTTTACCGTAGCGGGGCCCGCCAAAGATCTTGACAATTTTTTTTTCAAATTTGTCCCCCTCGCTCATCAATTATTTATTAAGCGCGAGGCCCGCCAAAGGTTTTGGCAACATTTTTTTTTTATTTCTCCCTCCCGCTCATCAATTATTAAGCGCGAGGGCCCGTTGGCTTCCAAGGGGCCTGCCAGACAAAAAAAATTTTTCCCGCTCATCAATTATTAGGCCCGGGTAACGCCACCGAATTCGGTACCGGGGCCCATTATTTGATGTAGGGTGCCTTTTCGTACAAGACTTTTGGTGACTAAACTAACTATGCTATTATTGCCAACCCCTCCTTTTTCAATGTATTACTCCACGTATTTATCGATCTCTATTCCATTCTCAGCATGTTACTTGGCTGATGCGACATGAACGCGTTCAAATCCCTCCAGAGCCTTTATTTATGAAATAAGACAATAGACACTGTAACACATCTTAAGTGGACAACCTTCGTAATTCAGTTATTGGTCATGCAATTTCAACCAAATTTGGATCAGTATCAAAAAAGGCCTTTTTGAGTAAAACAAAACTTATTCCAGTCATTGGTGTGCATTTTTATTAAGGAAAAAAAGGTTAATTTTTCGAGAAGTCATATTAGGCATTTGCTTATTGAAAAACTAATGTGAATATTATTGATCAGCATGCTTTGGACCCCTATATCTAAAATTTAACGACATTTTGAATTATGACCTTAAAATTACATTATCAAGTATTAAATAATGAATAACTTTGAAACAAATTGGCTAAGAAAAATAATCGTTCCTCATTTTCAATTTAAGATCACTTTTACTATCACCCACTGTCACCGATACATTCAAATTCGGTAATTCTTAATGCATGAATAATTTACAGGACTGTTCAAAATTTTTGGTAATTTTTCAATGAAAATTCTTGGTCTATGAAATTTAAATGCATCGAAGTCACAGGGTGGTAGAATTTAAATAGAAAATGAAGAATGACTTTTTTTTATAGATAGATAGACAAATTTATTTCAAACGAATTTTGAGTTACAAAAGTTTGAAACAAGTCAAACGGTGCAAATCTTAAAGCTAACATTAAAGTATTTTTTCAAAAAAATTTCACACATACACAAGTTAAAAACTGTAAATAAAATAAAATAATTTAAATATATAAAAGATGCAGCGAGAAACAGATAACAAGTAAATTGTTATATTGATCTTAAGTATTCATCAACAGTGTAGAGGTCAATGTTACAGATGTAGTTAAAAACTTCTTTTCTAAACCTTGTGAAATATGAAATAGTTTTTATATCTCTAGGTAGATGGTTATAAAGATATATGCATGCATATTGTGGTTCTTTTTTTAGTCAAGGATAAAGTATGTGCGGGATAATTGTAATCATGAGCTCTTCTCGTGAAATACTCATGGCAAATTAGGTTATGCTCAAATTTATCTGGATGTTTCCTTAAAAATAAAATACACTGAAATTATAAATTCCGGCTAAAGTTAGCAGGTTATTTTTCCGAAAAACTCCTCTAAGACTGTCAATTAAATTCATCTTGAATATTATACGGATAGCTTTCTTTTGTATTTTAAAGATTTGTTCAGAATATGAAGAGTGTCCCCAATATATGACACCATATTTTAAAACCGAATAGAAATTTCCGTAGTATGCTGCTTTTATAGTGGTGTAGTCTACATACTTAGCCAAGACACGTAAGGCATAACAAACTGATGAAAGTTTGTTACATAGGTTATCAGCATGAGAATTCCAGGTTAAATTGGAGTCAAAGTAGATTCCTAGGAACTTTGTAGAGTTCGTTATACTTATAGAAACCTTGTTTAATAATACCTTATTTGGAATTGTTAGTCTGTTATAATTTGTTCTAAAGAACATGCACTGAGTTTTATTAGCGTTTAATACTAAATTATTATTAGCATACCAATTATCCAATTGACACAACTGTGTGTCACTTAGAGACACAGCCGTTTCAACGGTTTTCCCTTTAATTAAAATATTATTGTCATCAGCATAACTTATCATTATATTGTCAGGATTAGTGATAGCATTTGGTAGGTCATTAACAAATATTATAAATAAAAGTGGTCCAAGGATACTGCCCTGAGGGATGCCCAGACTCGTAAACACACGGTCTGAGCGAACCTCTGAGGCACCATTCCTGATAACCACACTCTGAGACCGATTTGTTAAGTAAGATCGAAGCCATGATTCTGCGAGACATTTTTTGTATCAGAAGTTCATGGTTGAGGCAATCAAAGGCCTTGGAGAGGTCTAGAAACAAGCCATAAGCTTTGTCTCCACCCTCCAAAGCTCTTAGAATTGTCTCTGTGAACTCAAATATTGCAGTTTCAACCGCTTTGCCTTTCAAAAATCCATGCTGTAAATTACGAAATAGATCGCAAGAAATAAAAAAGCTGAGTATTCTATCGTAAAATATTTTTTCAAAAAATTTTGAAAATGATGACAAGAGGCTAATGGGCCGACAATTTTCAACTAAATTGTGGTCCCCCTTCTTATATATGGGAATTATAATGGAGTGCTTTAAATTGCTAGGATATTGTCCGAGTTCGAGAGAAGTATTTATTATATTAACCAGAGGAGCTGCAAAAGCTGATATACATTTTTTAAATAGAACTAGTGGGATCTCATCGTCCCCTGAACATTTCTTGTTTTTAAGATTTTGTGCTATGGCATACAGTTCGTCTATAGTAACAGGTTTAAGATAAATTGACTTTGGATTCTTATTTGTGATAGGGATAAAACAATTCGTTTCCAAGTTTCAAATTATTCAATATGTATTTGGAAATGTAATTTTAAGGAGATCATAATTCAAAAATCATAAATTAAAATGTCGTTAAAATTTGGATAAAGTATGCTGATCAATAATATTGCATTAGTTTTTCAATCAAAAATGCCTAATATGACTCCGAAAAATCATTATTTTTCATTAATAAAAATGCACGATGACTGAAATAAGTTTTGTTTTATTCAAAAAGGATATACCTAGTAAAGGTCCAAATTTGATTAAAATTGGATGACCAATAACTGAGCTACGAAGGTGTATTCACTTGAGGTGGGTCACACTGTATATGTGATAGTAAATGTTCATTAACCCTTTCACTACGGAAAACGTCCGGAGCCGCAGCAGAAAGTGCGGGAACCGTGTATAAATGTGCTCGTTACCTAGGTAACGATCCTATTTTTAGAGCTGCATAGGCACGCACCATTAATATTTAAATAAAAAATGGATGGCACGGCACAGATATTATGTCAACTGTTATACGTGATGCGCGAAGCTGTAACTTATGTTATCTTTTCTAAGTAATTTCACTCTAGATATCTACTTATGCTAGTGCCTCCCGCAGCCGATACATG